>WNWK01020483.1:0-35753 GCA_009830355.1 Cherax destructor | reverse complement strand
ACATACATCGCTAATCCACCACCCTTCCTGTTGACCTTATCAGTGTGGAATAATTTATAGCCTTGTATGTGACATTCAGAAGGCAACTCTCTATCTTTCAGATTGAGCCAGGTCTCTGTTATAGCAATAATATCTATGCTTCCTGCACTTGCAATTAATCTTAACTCATCTATCTTATTTTTTACACTCCTGCTATTAGTATAGTAAACTTAGGGCTAGTCTCCTTTTTTCCTCTTGTCCCTTTGTTTGCTGACCTGATCCATTGTCCTTATTTGTAACTTTATGATGAATTTCTTTTATACACTTACTGTTTCAGCCCTAGTGTTGCTAACTGACTTTTTCCCACACACACCCATCCCTCTATCTTCTATCAGTTTAAAACCCTATGCATGTCAGCAATGGACCTCTCGATCAGTTGGCATGCTTCCACCTGTCCCAGAGAGATGTCCCCATCCCTTGCATATATATATATATATATATATATATATATATATATATATATATATATATATATATATATATATATATATATATATATATATATATATATATATATATATTAATAGGATGAGGGTCCACCTCTGTTGAAAACTGTGGGACCCATAGCCTCGGAGAAGTGAATAAAATTTCTTCAAGGAAGAATATTTGGATTTCTTCATGAAGACATTTAAATATTCCACTTTCCATACCACCCCATCTTTTAATTCTTTTTTACCAATAGGTATATTTTATTACATAATATGGTACAAACAATTTATTAAGAGATACATTGCTGATATAAAGATGGCATATACAGTACATGGGGTGTACATAAGATACATGTCTAGCACATATTGTTACGTGTTTGTCACTGATTATAATGCGAAAATCTCATCCAACTCCTCAGAGCTGGGGCGCGTGCCCAAGATACAGCATGCATTACCCTTCTGAACAGCAATACTGAGTCGCTGAAACAGAAAACTAGCTGCCCTGGGATCCCTAGTTACCCTGACGAGTCTTTTGCCTACCTCCTTAAGGATCTTAGATGCACTCTTTTCCCATGAGCCAAGGGTCTCTGAGCCTATGGGAACAAACATATAATGATGGGCACGTTTTCCATATTTTCTAGACTTTTGGGACTCCCTGAAGCTGGCGGCTGCTCCTCCTTCCTCCCTGGTGTATTGGAGATAGGTATCAGCCAAGGTTGATGCACATGTGTAGTCCCACCACCTGCTTGCCGCCTGTCCAGGCCTGAAGGGTGATTCCATCTGGACGCTTTTGGCTGTCATCAGATCTGCATAGTTCAGGTGGCTCCCTTACTGCTGGGCATCCGGCTGTTGTGAGGCTCCTCTTTATGTCTTGCAATCTTTCCCTGGGATTTCGACACACAAGACCATGGTACCAGAATCGGTCTGCTGCTTCACTGCCACAAATACACCTGTGTTCGGCGAGAATAGGAGCGGCAAGTCGAAGGGCAACACCAATGCATCTAATCCTGTGTTAGAAGCATCAGCATGTATACAGAAAATCTTATCAATGTCTGATATTTTTAAAACAGATAGATTCATAAAGATCTGCTTCATGATGATAAACTGCAGTAAAGTTCGTATCCTCTTTTCCAATAATCTAAAAGAAACTTTTTGTTCAAGATTACTGACTCCATAAAATTTCTTATAAGTTTCCTAGGAATGGGGAAAATTTGTCTAAACAAGAAATAATTTCAATTATTATATTAAATAATAAAGAAAATTTATTAAATCTAAAAAAAAAACAATATATTTTTAGATTTGACAGTCAACCAAGATATTTTAAGCTTTATAAAGAACTTGAAATTCTTGAATGACCAATTTTCATTAAATAGAAATAAGAAGAACAAGCTTTTACTAATTTAAATGGATGTATAATATAATGCTGTAAAGCTTTGAAAGCATGGAACCAGGATCCACTGATGTGGTGGTAAACATCTGTCATATCAATTTCGGAATGAAATTAGTTATGAAATTGGTAACATCATGTTCACATAGAGGCAATGATTTACAGCCACATTTAGTGAAAGATTAACAAATCTAAATTCTTGTGATAACCTGTAAGACAATAAATACAGTAAAACAATAATGAAACGTTAAGGATTCAATACTTCTTAGTGCAGGTGTAATGTTGATATGACTTAAAAATGATAAGCCACAAGGGAACCAACGTCCCCTAAAATTTACTTCTTTATGGTAATCAGATAATTTAGTAAAGCATAATTGTTATAATGTTGGAAAACACTTATATTCTGATAAAGCAAATGTACCATACACCTGGAATTGTCACTGAATATAATTAAATATACGTGTATAATATAAGCGTTTCGGGAAGCGGAACCGGAGTCGTTGCAGAATAAATCGAGGTTCATCGTAGCCGATAGGAAAATTATCAGTCGACTCGTCGACTCATCTAACAAAAGAACGAACAAATGTGCGGTGTGTCTGAAAATGTCCACAGACGTTAAATGACTTGTCAGATTAATGTCGATTATGATAAAACGGTACGCGGTGTCGTCTGATTGATGAATTGCCTTCCAGTGTGTTTTAATTACCACGGAACAAGTTAGGTAGCCAGGTATTGGCCAGTCTTAGTTTACCAGCCTGCTAGGAGGCGTAAGTAATAAATTGAACCATTGTAATGTATAATATTAATGCACAAGAAATTACTTGAGTCGAGTCACATAGTCACTAATAATTTTCATACAGTCCACACCTTGCCAGTTTACTGGCTTAAATTATTTTCTAGTAATTATTCAGCAACATATGTTCCTAATTTAAGGTCCCGAAATGTGAGCTGGGAAGCTGAGACGGAGTATTGAAGGAGCGACAATATCAAAGACCTGTTGTTACTAAAATCCCTCATGTCTCTGAGGTACATCAATATCAGTAATTATTATCTGTTTTATATGTACCGAGTTCTTCCTGTTATGTGGGAAAAAAGTTAATTCAAGTTTGTACTTGTAAAAATTTATCCACATAATTTCTGACACTACAATTCTTCTCTGTAATGTTTAAACTGTAATGTTTATTCATCAAACTCCTTCTGCTCCCATAACAACTTTGTTCCCAACACATAGCCCAAGATATTCTCTTTGTTTTAGTGATCGTCAGTGTTGATGGGTATTATCGTGTTGATGGGTATTATCAGTGTTGATGGGTATTATCAGTGTTGATGGGTATTTCCACGCATTCATCTTCTGTGAATGTGTATTCCAGGATCGCATTGAATCTAGTTGAGGCCCTCAAGCACTTGCCGTATTTTCCTCCAGAACTGGGAAGGATGTTTCCTGTACTGGTTGGCCTGGTAAACAAGTGTCTATTATGGAGACTTGTAAGGGTAAAATGTTTCTTTTTTGCATTTACTCGATTAGTGTTTTAGGTTGACCTGTCGGTTTAAGTCTGCTTCTTATTATCTGTTACCTTATTATTTCATCTCTTATTTCACCAGTAGGTTTGTACGGACGGAATTCTCTTGTCATAGAGTGGCTGCAGCATGCCGCTGTTGTTGTTGTTTAATACTGTAATGAACGTTCCATAGAACTTTGTTGATAGAAGGTAAACACTTGTTCTTCAGCAGGAAGTATGTTCATTACAGATTAAGTTTCTATTAGGATCAAAGCCAAGGGAATGGAAGGTGAGTTTAGGAGTACCTGGACAGGAATTAATTAATTCAAAGTTACGTCAAAACTGGGATGTGATCATATCCAACTTTGCCCGCTAGACACACTGACTTGCTCGTGACTTGCTGCCTTCTCATGTCCCTAACTCATCATCTCCCATGACTGATGAATACGTAAATGATGCTTCCAGAGATCATCGTGCTCACGGCTCCGTCACGGCTAATACTACTACGATGGAGTAAATTATATTCACTATTTCTTATTATTACGTCAGCAGGACCTAGTTGGGCCCAATGAAGGTCATTAATAAGTGCACATAGACGAAACTTGTTCGCTTTAATGTTGAGACGTTGTGTGTAATGTGCTGAATGTTCGCCAATGAATGATAATCAAGTGCAGCAATGTATTGTTTTGTATAATAAGAAAATATTATATTACATATGAAACAAAAAATATAAATATGTGTAATCGTCTATTCAACACTGCAATTCATCGAAGAAAACTAACAGATTAATTAGAAAATACATTTTATATGAATTCAAACATAGTTTATAAACATATTTTGTGAACATGATAATAAATTTAATTTGTCGTTTTCATTATAATATATTCAGATAACGATCACAGAAATGGAATTAATTACTTATTTCAAAGACGCATAAATGTCCTTAATCCCTCATACTTTCAGCTTTACTCAGGGACAACAACTGTTCTTATCCAGTGTCCAGTATCTACTTAAGTCATATTATATAACTTTCATGTTCATTTATTTGTTGGCCATCAATCATCCTGAAGTCCAGTCTGGCCTTTGAATGGCTTATGTCACAAACTCTCAATTGTTTTTTTGCTTGCTTCGATCTCTCCTCTCTGCCTCTTTTACCTGACAATCAAGATATGTATTTCGTACTTTGAATATATTTTCTTTTCCCTCACTCTGTATAGCCAGTTAATCTTAAATGTTATAACAAATTATTAAAAAAAAAAACTTGTTTTCTCGTCATTTCACATCATTTGGTTTAAAGTGTGGAATCTTAATACATACTCTCTTTACTTAGAACTTTACAATAAAGACTCCAAGTGTATTTATCTAGTCTTTAGAACATACCTTGGAGAGAAAAAAACATACCTAATGTTGATTATCTCACTATTTTATTAGGCTCAAACTTACTCTTTGATGATGTACATTGTCTTTAGAACAGAGACTAACCATCTCATAATTAAAGAGTTTTCATATAAATACAGTATAGCAGAGTTGTGGTCAATAACGTGGTGTGAGTGGGACCCACCAAGTTATTGCTAAGCTTGTCATTAACTTGCACATAAACAATCACCTACATGTAATATACATATATTTAACAAACATAACTTTATAATATTGTAAATGTGATAAATTTATTAAAACTTTATTTCACAAATGCTAAAAATTCCTTTTTTTTTTTCAATTGCATACTTGTCCTTGACATTGTTATATATTACTCATTCATTCTGCCTCAACATGTAGTATATGGATTTCTGGACATGTAACCCACTTTCAAAAAATCTTAATGCTTCTGCTAAAGGATAATGATGAAGGAACCAAGAATATTGAGAGTAAATTATAGTTTGAAGGTGACAGAAAGTACTGTACACAAGAATAATGAATGGGGAATGAGGGAAGTCATTGAAAACAAAAATTTTAAAAAACGAAGAGTAATAGGCGAGATCGAGAATGAAGTCATAATATACATAAATTGAAGAGTGATTCTTTTGAAAGATGGTGGGGGAGGGTGGGGGAGCACATTAAGAATGCGAAGGATCAGCATCATAATAAAGGTGGGCTAAACTGAGGTAGAGGAACAATCAGAGAGAACTGTTGACATGACTCGCTGTACATAATTCCTGTCTAGTTACTTAATATTCAGCGGCCATCATGTCCTACAACAGTTCGTCGTCCCTTCCCCCCTCCCCCCCTATTGCTAGAAGTTAACATTGGAATAAGTAATTTGATTATACGTTTATATATTTCTCCCTAAATTTGCAAAACATTAGGTTAACAGCCAAAACTCATTTAATATTTGACGGTCTCATATCCATTAAAAATCTGTCTTTAATATTTGTTTACGCTATAAAATGCACACTGCAGCTACACTGTCTTTCCAACTATGGGATGGTGAAATAATATATAGAAATATGAAGAAAATTCTTTCCAAGGAAACATGAGGAATAATGATGCTATTGAATGAAAAGAATTTGAAAAGCAAAACAAAAAGCTCGAGACTCAAAAGGAGCCGTCCATTACAGGAGCCAAATAGATGGTTATAACTCTTGACACAACGTAACCCCTGCTAGACACTATTATACATATCGTAGCGGAGACATCTGGACTGGCAGTAAATGAGGGGGTTACATTATGCAACATCCTGACCTGAAGGAAGCTTCTCCTGCAGGAAATCATTATTCTCTTACCCAGGAAGACTTACGTTACACAGTATAATATAATCGCAAGTAATAGCAGCAACAGCAAGAGAAGCAGAAGCTTTTACAGCAGCTGCAACAACCACAACAAGAGCAACATTGCACCAGTAGTCGTAGCAAGAGTCACGGTACTAGAAATATTAATTAATATCTTGAACTTTAACTGTTTTCTGCTGCTTCTTCTGTTGGTCAGTCTCTGCTTCATTACCCACCTCCATAGTTGCTTCCATTATCTACCCTTATCCACTTGCGCCTTCTGCCTTTCCTCTCTAACCACGATAATGACGATTCATTTCTTTATTAAATATTAAAACGGCTAAATCCGACAAAAAAATATCAAATTAGTATGTCATGAAGGTGGACGAAAATCAGGGCGAGAAGACAGTGTATATTGAAAAAAAAAAGCCTATGTATTGTCTTCATACTTCTATAATTTATTATTTTGTAGTAATCATTTGTGTTTTTACCAGATTTTTTTACCAACAGAGTGGTGATAAAAAAATATCTGTAGACATCATAATTCACAAGTGTAAATAATGACTAACGACGTCACATAGGAAGACGACCTTCAGAATTTATCTATTATTTTTTTATGATATATTGATGTGTTGCAGCGTAACATTATGATGAGATCTCTGATGGTAAGCATGGTATCTATATATATTGTAAACCTTCTTATTTTTTAAAAATATTAAAACATAATGTTAATTTCAATGTGACAATGTACATGTTAACACCACTGAGAAGGTTAACATCACTATATATCAGATGAGATTAAAAAAATCGGATTTTTAAACCGGAGGGTTTGCCACCTAGGTACTTTTTTCTTCTCTCCCAGAGTACGACCTACATCAGTCTACTAACACCTTAGATACCTAATGCCAGGTGAACAGGGACAATAGGTGTAAGGAAACATGCCCTACTTTACACCCGTACTGTTTCAATTCGGGAACACGATGTTTGCCTCTTGGTCTTTAAACTGTTAGAGTTTTCAGTAATCCCAGTTATAAAGATTAGAGTAACATCGACTGGTGGTTAACAAGTTGTGAACAGGTTTTAAAACACAATTATCAACCAGCCTACAGGAAAATCCATGAACTGAGACGAATGGGAGAAGACCTGTATAAGTGCCTCTGCAACACTGAGGAAGAATATGAAAAAGCAAAAGGAATATCTGGAGATGTGCATCACAAGCCTCAATTATTATACCATGGAAGAAATCACAATAAACCGTAATTGTAAGTAGGAAAAAAACACCTCAGTGAAAGCAGCAAATAAAACTTGAGCGCTTTCTCTCCTGCATTCCAGGGGGTACAAATCAAGGGACTTCAACCATTCCCAGTAATTTAGGTCATTTATCGTACTTATAGCTGCAATTTCTCCTGCTTTCAAAGGGGGGGATAGTGTGCAGCAATATTCCAGCCTAGAGAGAACAAGCTATTTGAAGAGAATCATTATGGGCTTGGCATCCCTACTTTTGAAAGTTCTCCTTATCCAACCTATCATTTTCCTACCAGATGCGGTAGATACACTGTTGTGATTTTGGATAGTGAGGTCCTCTGACCTTATCACTCCCAGGTCCTTCACATTAGTTTTTCGCTTTAATGTGTGACTGAAATTTGTTCTATACTCAGATACACTTATAATTTCCTCGAGTTTTCCATATCAGAGTAACTGAAAATTTTCTTCATTGAATATCATATTGTTTTCCGTAGCCCATGTAAATATTTGGTTGATGTCAGCTGGGAGTCTTTCAGTGTCATCGATAGATGACACTGTCATGGAAATTCGGGTGTCATCCGCAAAGGAAGACATGGTGCTGTTGCTTACATCTCTGTCTATGTCAGATATGAGGATAAGGAACAGGATGGGGGCGAGTACTGTGCCTTGTGGAACAGGACTTTTCACTGTGGCTGCCTCAGACTTTACTCTGTTTACTATTACCATTTGTGTTCTATTTCTTAGGAAGTTATAGATCCATCTACCAACTTTTCCTGTTATTCCTTTATCACGCATTTTGGTCACACTTGTCGAAGGCTTTCTTCATCTGCATTTTGTTTGTCCTCCAAGGCCTCTAAAACCTTGTCATAGTGGTCCAGTAGTTGGGACAGGTAGGAGCGGCATACATTTGTCCAACATCAAGTTAAATTATTCGCCTGACAAAGAACACACTCTGTATTTTCGTAAAATATATTTTTACCTCTAAGATTATGAACAATATTTTGGACCGTAAAACTGTCAAATTTATACATTCCAGAACACAAATTTGAAATATGTTGTGAATCATTTTTGATAAGAGAAGATTCCACAATATTTCGTTGAATTGTAGAATTACAGGGAAATAATTCTTTGGCATTAGTGTAGTCTACACAGTGGCCTGTATCCCATACATTAATGATCAAAGCCCTTAACTCTTGTCCACAAGATACTGAATAATTGTGTTCTTTAACTCTGGTCTCAAGAGATTTGCTAGTTTGTCCTAAATAAAAGGTATCGCAACTTTTACCTGGGATGGAGTATACACAGCCTACAGAATCCTTGGGATAATTTTTAATTAATTTTTTTTCACGGTATTGTCATATATAAATACAACTTTACCATTAAAATATTCAAGAGCTTGTGGAAGGGGAAATACATTTTCATTATATGATAAAACCAACAAATTCTCAAACTTATACTCGGTATTAGATGTGAGAGTGGGCGCATGTGACGAGCGAGGCTCTACAAGGGTCAGTCCTGGAGACGGTGCTGTTTCTGGCATATGTGAATAACATGATTGAACGGATAGAGTCTCGGGTTGCAGACGATGTGAAGCAAATGAGGAGAATTCAAGCGGACGAGGATCAGGTAGGACTACAAAGGTGCGAGGACAGGCTGCAAGCCTGGTCCAACAATTGGTTCCAAGTGCAAAGTCATCAAGCCTGGGGAAGGTCATACAAGACATCAGACGGAGTACATGCAAGGGGGCATAACGCTGCAGACCTCAACCAAGGAAAAGGATCTTGGGGTGAGTATCACACTGCAACATATAGGAACCTATCAAACCTAAAACTAGCGTTTTGACACCTCAGTAAGGAGTCATTCAAGACACTACACTGTGTACATCAAGCCCATATTGGAGTATGCAGCACCAGTAAGGAACCCACACCTCGTCAAACACGTCAAGAATTTGGATAAAGGGCAAAAGTTTACAACAAGACTAGTCCCGGAGCTAAAGGGTATGTCTTATGGGTAGACGTTAAGGGAACTCAGTCTGATGACACTAGAAGATAGGAGGGATACGGGAATATAATAACGACATATAAAATACTGAGAGGAATTGACAAGGTGGACGGGACTAAAATGTTTCAGAGATGGGACACAGTTGCAATGGGACACAATTTTCAGTTAAAAAGTCAGCCGAGTCACAGGGATGTTAGGAAGTATTTCTTTAGGATAAGAGTTGTCAGGAAGTTGAACAATCTGGAGTGGAGAAGTGGAGGCAGGATTCATACATAGCTTTAATAAGAGGTATGATAAGGCTTTTAGTGTGGGGAGAGAGTGACCGAGTAGCAACTGGCGAAGATTCGGGGCAAGGAGCTGTGACGCGACCCCTGCAGCTACATATAGGTGAGCACACACACACACACACACACACACACACACACACACACAATTGACAGGTGCCTTTGACAGCTAGTAAATAACACATCAGGCCAAGTAATGAGTAATGACATTATCATGTTAGAAAAATTAAGTTATTTAATATTTAACCTTCCTGTGTTATTTACGTAATGTCCATTGTGCAATGAGCATTGCCTTATATATTGAACATAGTCAATACAATTTTATAATTAAAAAAAGTATCGTAATCGGCCGAAAATTTTCATCTGTATTGGCTTGAGTGGAACGATAACAAAATTTTTGCCTATACCGATACCAACTTTTCGACCGGTACCGGTTTTTTCTAAAAAAAAATTTTTTTTAGTTATAATGACTATGTTCAATATATAAGTAAATTCTTACTGCACAATGAATATTAAATAAAACAGAAAGGTTAAATATTAAATAACATAGTTTCTGAGTTGATTATGTCATTGCTCATTACTTTTGTGTTTGTTACTGGTTATCAAAGAAACTTGTCGATTGTGTGTGCTCTATCCTAAGTGTGTTTGTATGAGTGTGTGTGCTCTATCCTAAGTGTGTTTGTATGAGTGTGTGTGCTCTATCCTAAGTGTGTTTGTATGAGTGTGTGTGCTCTATCCTAAGTGTGTTTGTATGAGTGTGTGTGCTCTATCCTAAGTGTGTTTGTATGAGTGTGTGTGCTCTATCCTAAGTGTGTTTGTATGAGTGTGTGTGCTCTATCCTAAGTGTGTTTGTATGAGTGTGTGTGCTCTATCCTAAGTGTGTGTGTGTGAGTGTGTGTGTAAAACAACTCTTAATGTGGTTGTTTTGCATCTTTTGTCGCAGGTCCGTGATTACTGCATGTGTGTGTGTGTGTACTCACCTAGTTGTACTCACCTAGTTGTGGTTGCAGGGGTCAATTCATAGCTCCTGGTCCCGCCTCTTCACTGGCCGCTACTGGGTCACTCTTCCTGCGCCATGAGCTTTATCATACCTCTTCTTAAAGCTATGTATGGAACCTGCCTCCACTACATCGCTTCCCAAACTATTCCACTTCCCGACCACTCTGTGACTGAAGAAATACTTCCTAACATCTCTGTGATTCATCTGAGTCTTCAACTTCCAACTGTGTCCCCTTGTTGCTGTGTCCCATCTCTGGAACATTCTGTCTCTGTCCACCTTGTCAATTCCTCTCAGTATCTTATATGTCGTTATCATGTCCCCCCTATCTCTCCTGTCCTCCAGTGTCGTCAGGTCGATTTTCCTTAACCTCGCCTCGTAGGACATACTCCTTAGCTACGGGACTAGTCTTGTTGCAAACCTTTGCACTTTCTCTAGCTTCTTTACGTGCTTGGATAAATGTGGGTTCCAAACTGGCGCTGCATACTCCAGTATGGGCCTAACGTACACAGTGTACAGGGCCCTGAACGATTCCTTATTAAGATGTCGGAATGCTGTTCTTAGGTTTGCTAGGCGCCCGTATGCTGCAGCAGTTATTTGGTTGATGTGCGCCTCAGGAGATGTGCCAGGTGTTATACTCACCCCGGTGTTATACTGGCCCCCCTAGACTGTACTCCGTCTGTGGTCTTCTTTACCGTTAGCCAATCTTCATGACTTTGCACTTGGTAGGGTTGAATTCCAGTGTGTGTGTGTGTGTGTGTGTGTACTCACCTATATGTGGTTGCAGGGGTCTTGTCATAGCTCCTGGCCCTGTGTGTGTGTGTACTCACCTATATGTGGTTGCAGGCGTCTTGTCATAGCTCCTGGCCATGTGTGTGTGTGTGTGTGTGTGTGTGTGTGTGTCTGTAAAAGTAACTCTTACAATCGTGAGGAAGAGTGTTAATGTTGATATTTTCAAGAAAATATAATATTCATATTTTAAAAAAGCATCTGTTGTTATCGATTAGGTCTTAACCGATATAGATACCATAAAAGCTGATACCAGCCGATAAAAGATACTTCGGAATATCCCTAATAATGGCTGAAATTTTGGCATCGTCCCATCGTTATTGCTAAGTATGTATCTACTGTATAATTTATGGGAGATCCGTGAGTTGATTGGGCGCTAAGTTTACTGACTTAGGAAGGAAAAGTTCACATATAATTCACTATTCGTTGTATATATGTGAACGACTGTGGTGTAGGTTCTTTGAAGGGGAAGGATTATTTATAGAAGAATGTTTACCACTGCGTCGCCTACCAACAATTATCATTAGTGATGTGTAGGTATAGGGTGATGGAGGGTAACTTGAATATTTTGGGTACCTTGTCTTAACTTCATTTTTGGTAGTGGATTGTTTTATTGAGTTTTTTTAGTTTATTAAATTATTACATGACTGGATTTGTACTTCTTGTTTTACCAAAGCAACATATATGTTCTCTCACACTTTTCTTTAAGGCCTTTCTATCTATTGTGTAGTGGTCCCTTGTTTTGATAACGTCATGTATAAATTTACAATTATTATTTGAAATAATGACTTGAGTCAACTCTCGCTGAGGATATGAAAAATAGTCCAAAGTGGAAGATACCACTGAACTTCAGGAGAATTTGAGAAGCTGATGTTTCAGTCCTTGGTACATAGTAGAAGCTGTTCTTTTTAAGATAATTCCAAGTCATTAAATAAGTTAAATAAGTTTTCTACAATTAAAAATAAAACCAAATAAATGAGAAGACTTCGGAGTTATAGTAAACAACAAGAATGAATTCTAGACAAGAGTCTCTCAGGATGTGTAACAAATTTTATTAAATACTTGGTTTTATATCAAGAAGTTTATGAAACAGTAGTGATATGCTTTACATATCACTGAAGAAATAGAATCATTTACAGCACTTTGGTATCTTTATTACATAAACGTTTCTCCTGCACAAAGCTTCTTCAGTAAAATATTGGCGAAGATAACAACGAAATCACTAGAAGTTGTTTTAATGTTATCATTTTGTGAGCGTTGATAGGAAGTGGTGAGTCCCTGAAGGTTGTAGTGTAGGAGGGCTGCCACACCTGATGCCAGCACAGGAGAGTGGCTTTCTAGTATAGGAGTGCTGCCACACCTGATGCCAGCACACGAGAGTGGCCTTCTAGTATAGGAGTGCTGCCACACCTGATGCCAGCACAGGAGAGCGGCCTCTAGTATAGGAGTGTGCCACACCTGATGCCAGCACAGGAGAGTGGCCTCTAGTAGAGTGCTGACACACCTGATGCCAGCACAGGAGAGTGGCCTTCTAGTATAGGAGGCTTGAACACCATGCCAGCCAGGAGAGTGGCCTTCTAGTATGGAGTGCTGCACACCTGATGCCAGCACAGGAGAGTTGCCTTCTAGTATAGGAGGTGCCACACCTGATGCCAGCACAGGAGAGTTGCCTCTAGATATGGAGTGCTGCCACACCTGATGCCAGCACAGAAGAGTTGCCTCTAGTATAGGAGTGCTGCCACACCTGATGCCAGCACAGAAGAGTGGCCTTTAGTTAGGAGTGCTGCCACACCTGATGCCAGCACAGGAGAGTTGCCTTCAGAAAGGGGTGCTGCCACACCTGATGCCAGCACAGGGGGAGTGGCCTTCTAGTAAGGAGTGCTGCCACACCTGATGCCAGCACAGGGGAGTGGCCTTCTAGTATAGGAGTGCTGCCACACCTGATGCCAGCACAGGAGAGTGGCCTTCTAGATAGAGGTGTTGCCACACCTGATGCCAGCACAGGAGAGTCGCCTTCAGTATAGGAGGCTGCATCACCTGATGCCAGCACAGGAGAGTCGCCTTTTAGTATGGGGGGGCTGCCACCCTGATGCTAGCACAGGAGAAAGGGGCCCCCTAGTATAGGAGGTGACACACCCGATGCCAGCACAGGAGAGGGCCCTCTAGTAAGGAGTGCTGCCACACCTGGATGCCAGCACAGGAGATTGCCTTCTAGTATAGGGGTGCTGCCCACCTGATGCCAGCACAGGAGAGTGGCCTTCTAGTATAGGAGGCCTTTCCCCACCTGATGCCAGCACAGGAGAGTGGCCTTTAGAGGAGTGTTTCCACACCTGGGTGCCAGCACAGGAGAGTGGCCTTTGGGAAAGGGGGGCTGCCACACCTGGGTGCCAGCACAGGAGAGTGGCCTTTTAGGATAGGAGGTTTCCACACCTGATGCCAGCACAGGAGAGTTGCCTTCTAGGGGATAGGAGTGCTGTACCTGATGCCAGCACAGGAGAGTGGCCTTCTAGTATAGAGTGCTGCCACACCTGATGCCAGCACAGGAGAGTGGCCTTCTAGTATAGGGGGTGCTGCCACACCTGATGCCAAAAAAAAGGAGAGTGGCCTTCTAGTATAGGAGTGCTGCCACACCTGATGCCAGCACAGGAGAGTGGCCTTCTAGTATAGAGGGTTTCCACACCTGATGCCAGCACAGGAGAGTCGCCTTTAGTTTGGAGTGTTTCATCACCTGATGCCAGCCCCAGGAGAGTGGCCTTCTAGTATAGGAGTGCTGCCACACCTGATGCCCCAGGAGAGTGGCCTTTTAGTATAGAGTGCTGCCACAACTAATGCCAATGAAAGTGCCATCTAGTGTTACCAATGAAAGTGAATCTAGTGTTACCAATGAAAGTGCTATCTAGTGTTACCATGGGGGTGTTTTTTTTTCTAGTGTTACCACGAGTCCCCATCTATGTTACCAATGAATGCGCCATCTAGTTTTACTATAATTAAAGTGCCTTTCTAGTGTTACCATTGAAAGTGCCATCTAGTGTTACCAATGAAAGTGCCAAAAGTGTTACCAATGAAACCCATAAAGTGCTACCAATGAAAGTGCTATTTTATGTTACTTCAATGAAAAACCATCTAGTGTTACCAATGAAAGCGCATCTAGTTTTACCATTGAAAGTGCCATCTAGTGTTACCAGTGAAAGTGCCATCTAGTTACCAAGGAAAGTTTTCACCCAGTGCTACCAATGAAAGTGCCATCTAGTGTTACCAATAAAAAGTGTCATCTAGTATTACCAATGAAAGTGCCATCTAGTCCCAAACTAGTGCCATCTAGTTTACCAATGAAAGGCCATTAGTGTTACCAATGAAAGTGTCATCTAGTGTTACCATTTAAAGTGCCATCTAGTGTTACCAATGAAAGTGCCATCTAGGGTTCCCAAAGAAAGGCCGTCTAGGGTTACCAATGAAAGTGCCATCTAGTGTTACCAATGAAAGGGCCATCTAGTATTACCATTGAAGTGCCATCTAGTGCTACCAATGAAAGTGCCATCTAGTGTTACCAATGAAATTTATCTATTTTAAACCAATGAAAGTGTCATCTAGTGTTACCAATGAAAAGCTTTTCTAGTTTTTACCAATGAAAGTGCCATCTAGTGCTTCCAATGAAAGTGCCATCTAGTGTTAGAAATGAAATTGCCATCTAGGCAAGAAATAAAGTGCCATCTAGTGGTACTAATGAAAGTGCCATTTAGTTTCCCAATGAAGGCAACTAGTGTTACCAATGAAAGTGCCATCTAGTGTTACCATTGAACACTTCGCTTGTGTTTTTACGTCATCTCCACAGGTAAAGAATATTTTTGTCTCACTTATTTTTTTTGCATTTTATAGTTTAAATTAGGTTGAAATTAAAAAACATATTTTCATTTGCTTTTTGTAACCATTAAACATGTCACTTTTCTCCCTACGTCAAAAATTTAAAAACTGTTTCCCTTTTCGAAAAAAAGAAATAATTTTTGTCAAAGAATATATATAATAAAATAATGTTGATTATATTGAAAAAAAGGGGGGACATACAATTTGTGAACACAGGAAAAACTTTAGAATATTACATTTTAATTTTTTTTTAACTAAAGCAGAGACACTGCAAGTAATCAAACATCACATGATCTAATTTTTAAGCAGCCAACAACGTACAATATAACACAAGTGGACTATTGGGTCATCTCGAGCAGCATCACATGGATATGTGATCATCTCGAGCAGCATCAATTTGGGCTATGTGATCATCCCCCGGGAAAACATCACAAAATGGACTATTTATCATCTCAGGAACTTCCCCAGTGAACCATGTGATCATCTTCGAGCAGCATCACAAGTGACTATGTGATCATCTCGAGCAGCATCACAAGTGGACCATGTGATCATCTCGAGCAGCATCACACGGGACTAGTGATCATCTCGAGCAGCATCAATAAAGGGGACTATGTGGGATCATCTCAGCAGCATCACGGGACTATGTGATCATCTCGAGCAGCATCCCAAATGGACTATGTGACATCTCGAGCAGCATCAAAGTGGACTATGTGGGGTCATCTCGAGCATCATATCGTGGATGTGATCATCTCGAGCAGCATCCCCACGTGGGCTATGTGATCATCTCGAGAAGCATCACAATTGATAGATAAAAAACGAATAATGAAATATAATTTCCTTGTAACCCCCAGGTAGAGTAAGAATATATTTTAAACATTGGGGCCATTGTACATCCCCCCTTATAAATCTTATTTCATTCAGACTCTAAAATCTACAGCTGACAATAATAGTTCTTTCATTACTGTTAAAGTTTTTAATAGTTCTTTCATTATTGTTAGTTATTAATAGTATTTTCATTACTGTTAAAGTTATTAATATAATTTTATTACTGTTAGTCATTAATAGTACTTACATTACTGTTAAAATTATTAATAGTTCTTCATTACTGTTAAAGTCATTAAAAAAGTTCTTTCATTAATGTTAAAGGGTTTTTAATGGGGGAAATGCATTATAAGTTTCAAACACAATATTATTCAATGAAAACAAAAAAGGGACAATTTTAGATGAGTTCTTGCTAATTGACCAGTTTTACCTAATTCGGCACGACATATATATATATATATATATATATATATATATATATATATATATATATATATATATATATATATATATATATATATAAAATATATATATATATATATATATATATATATATATATATATATATATATATATATATATATATATATATATATATATATATTATGGTGTGTGTGTGTGTGTGTGTGTAATGTGAAGGTACAAGCTGGCCCTAGGTTGGTTTATGGGGAGAAATTTTTCAATGCCCCTAGACAAACAGGGTTTACCCCAGGAGCCAGGATTTTATTTACGTTACTTAGAAAAAAGCGCAGGGGGGCCTATACCCGGGGAGAATGTTCAAATTTAAAAATGTCAGTTCACATTTGAAACCTGAGTCAATATTTAAAGGAAGGTTTTTATTATAAAATATTAATAGTAATAACTTTTCTCAGGTGTAATTAATGCAATTATTTTCTGCCTGTTTTTTGTATGTCCACATTTAATTATTTGGGGAGTTATTTAATAATAATAATTCCTCTGAATATAATAATAATTTAATTTTTCCACTTGATCACCATGGAAAGCCCTTCTGGGGCAGGTAGGTGCCAAGGCTTGAGCTGCTACCATCTGGAGCTCTTAAGCCCGCCCTTCCCGTTGGGGAAAGGGGGCAGACCAGGGGGGTCGGGCATCTATCTACCTAAATGCCTCGTGCTGGTGGGGAATGTGGCTAGGCCGGGGGCCCAAAAGGGTCCTCCCGATGAGGGGTATCCCTCCCAAAGACATAGGTCTCTGACACCCCACGCCAGGGGGAGCCGGGTCGCCACCTGGCAAAGACCCTGGGGGGAGAATTCCGGGAATCAACACCTCAACCAATGTTTTACGTGTTTTACTGTGTGGTTTATTATTTTTTATAAGTAATTTCTGCTGTAATAAGCAAGTTTTTTGGCAAATTTCCGATGTCTGAAAGGGTGTAGAGATTCTAGTGGTGACAGGGGGTCTGGGGGAGATCCTGGACCAAACTACTGGAAAAGGAGAGTAATGAAACACACTTTTTAAGATTTTCAGCTCTATTAAGAAGAGAAAATCTGAGAAGCATTGAACGTACTAAAATAAGAAGAGAAAGAGTTAGAAATCTTTAGTGCTTCACAAAATGGAACAGGAACAGAGTAGACATATTTAATCTGGATAAGGAAATTAAGTTTATCCCAAATATTTGATGAAAAGATCCTGATAATCTTTTTCTATTTTTTTGAAAAATAGCAAAACCCCCAGAAGGGGCCCAGACAGTAACTGAGCCACATTAGCAAAAACCCCGGTTAATTGGTATAGGTTACAAGCTGTTAGTTATGTAGAGGAAAATTAATTTTCAGATTATGAGAAGATGAAGGAAGTTGTGTTATTGGCTTATCAGATATTGCCAGAGAGATACAGACAGAAGTTTAGAAGGTTCAGGTTGCAGAAAGGAGAATCCTTGGTGGAGTATGGAAAGAAGGTGTCGCTGCTGACTAAATGGTGCTGCCCAAGGATGCTGTAGGTGATTATGAAGGTGTAATTACTATAATTTTACTAGAGGATCTTCTGAACAGTGTACCTCCTGACCTTAAAGCATATCTTGAGGAAAAAATTTTTAATTATTTTAACCATGCTCTAGAGTTGGGTGAAAGGTTTTTAGCCAACCAAAAAGTTGGAAGTAGTTATCACCAAGGCCATGTTAATAATATTTTTTTCTTCACCAACTAAGAGGAGAAAGAAATTTCACAGGTATAGGCCAAATTTTTTCCTGCCTCATAATTCAAAGTGTTATCGGCCTCCCAGCCACAGAATCCAGGTCTCAGGAATTAAGTTTACTTCCAATTACCTGTTCAGGGAAGTGGTAAGTCAGTTTCAGGTGCAGGAAATCAGGAGACAGGTAGGGACAAGGGACCAGTCTGTCTCAAGTGGTATGGTACCTTAAGTTCATAATTGTGCTTACTGTAATAAGAAGAGTCACAACAGTATTGCAGAGAGATGCTTAGACCAGGCTGCTGCACAGAACTCTCAAGTACCCCAGTTACATATGCAGTAGCTTGTCTTACCCCAGAGTACACCAGGAAGTTCAGCTGTTTTAGACCTCTCGGATGAAGGTCTTTTCAAGGAAGTCCACAGTGACCTTGCACCAAATGAAGGGACGGATGTAACACATTCTTGTTGCTGAGAAAGGATGTATTACCAGTGTCTGAAGTTACTTACACTGGGAAATATATTTCTTACAAGGGATTTCAGGATCCACTGTTAGAACTCCAGTTCATAGATTGTGGGTGGAGGTGTTTACCAGGTCTGGGTACCTGCCTGTAGGTAGAGTGTGTTTACCAGTCTGGGTACCTGCCTGTAGGTAGAGTGTGTTTACCAGTCTGGGTACCTGCCTTTAGGTAGAGTGTGTTTACCTGTCTGGGTACCTGCCTGTAATTACAAATGATTTACCTTTCCCAGGTGTTGACCTACTACTAGGCAACAATGTTTTGTGTCTCTCATAAAATTAATCTTATGAAAGGTGAAGTACAAGACTTTCAAAAGTTTTCTTCTGATGGTGAGGAAAGTCTTGTCTGTTGGCTCAGCCAAATGAGTTTTATGACATTAGAAAAGGGGGCATGAACTCGTGAGGTAAATGTAGCTGAAAATTCATCAAGGTTTGGGTGGAATAAACTTAATTGAAAAGTGGTGTATAAAGGTTTTGGGAGAGATGTATTTAGTGGAAGAGGTTAATTATTTTTCTATGTGCTCACTGTACTCAGCGAGAGTCGGTGGACGTTGCCTTCCAAAGGTCTCACACTAGATGACACCCTGAGCATGTTCACTCACTGCCTCAAACTAAATTTGATAGCTAAGGCTGAAGGGTTTCCTCATGAATAATTTCATTGATGTAATAGATGCAAAAGTTGGAGTATGTGGCAGGGTTATTTGATTTCCATGACCCAGTGTGCTAATTATATCTCTATATTTAAAATTGTACCTGCAGGTACTTTAAATTTTTGTATAACTTACACATAATGAACTTGATTTGCACACTTAAGTTGTGCAAAGTGATAATAGTGTTATTGTTCTGTATTGACTAGTTTCAATGTTGCACTGCTATTTTCTCTGCAAGTAGACGCGTCTAAGCTGGTGTTAGTGCTGCCTTCTGAAAAGCAGCAGCATAATTACTGCCAGTAAACTTAAAAGTCAATAGAAAATTTATGCCACTCTTGTTTTGTGTTGTTTGTGCAGAATTTTTTTCAGTATATTGATCACAGTCCACATTTCCTTCACCTACCGAGGAATCACACTCAAATGCTCACATTGTTGATTCCGAATGTGAAGGGAACAGAGATTGTGGTTTTTGACATTCTCTAGTGTGTACTGTACATAATGTTGTGTAGACATTTATCTGCTCTGCTTTGCAGTGGTTGCAGTAGGTGAGTAGATGGCATTTCTGACCACCTAGTGGACTAAAGCTCAGTGAGCTGGTGGAGGGAGGCATCAGACTTACCAAGAGGTGTGCTTTGGTGGTTGTCACGCTAGTACATGCCTAGGTAAGGTATGCTAACATAAGGTGTGGGACGGTGATGCCTCACCTGTGTGATGCCGGTGTATGGGCTGTTGGACCAAAGGTAGTGGTACGGTGTTGGCGGTTAAGCCTCAACATTTTTGGGTCATGAATAGTGATCCTGTGTTGTGTTTCTCCAGGACCCGCCTGCTTTCTTGGATCACTAATTGTGGGTGACTCCAGGGTTCCTTGGAATGACAGTGTAGGTGAAGGTCTTGGAGGCCCACCTTGTGAGGGGTCAATGGTGATGACCCAGTGTGTTTTTCAAGGCCACAGTCCCACTACCCAGTTTTGAAGTCTGGATTTTCCTCCCGTGGTGTGTTTTGCGTAGCCAGTTTTGCTTATTGCATATTGCTGTGCTTATTTCATATGTGAAAGCAGAAATGTGTGATAATGAAAACTAATGCAGTTTACAGAAAGAGTTTTAAATTTATAATAATCATGAATTAATGATTAGACTTTGTTTACATAAAGTGATTGTTTTATTTTTGCAAGCAAAGTTGTTTGATAAAGGACACTAATGCTGTTTAAAGAGAGACTTTCAGTTTACATTAGGTTTACTTGTATATAATTATCGTGTATACTTTTTGAATCGATCCATATTAATTATATGTACGAAGGTACCCGGTCAGCTCTTAATTTTATGTCAACGTAGGTGTTTGGCAACACTGAGTTGTGATGGTGCATTTCCTGTTTATGTTTCAGAATCCAGCCATTACATGACTGTGACTCATTTGGCATAAATCCTGATCACTTTTACGTTAAAAAAAGTTTGACAAGTCTGCGGATAAGCAGTGCTGATTGTATTGCTTTAAGGTGATAAATGTTCATTTTGCTTTTCTATGTAAGAAAATTGCACCAAGGCAGTGCTTGATGCAGGTTTATTATTTTTGGATAATTTTGTGTTTCCCCAGACTTAGGGTTAATTTCCCGTTTTTCCTTTGACTGGTTGTAGCAAGTGAGACCAGTGGTCTAGGGAGGGGTATTCAGGGTATTGTGAGATATGTTTATAAAAAAGCTCCATATATAATGTCATTTTATGGGATTAATTCTGAAACCAGACGTGTATTAGTCCTGGAGAGTAGCCAGGACATGAAAGGAGCAGATGAGGTATTTTTTTGAGTCAGTACGAGCAGAGAGGCGGCTGGAACAAGTCATGGTTTGGTGTTGGTGTGTTGGTGGGGGTGATTTTGGTTACGTTTAAGCCATAGATTATTTTATTGGTTTTGGTGCCTCATGTTTACCTGTAAGGGCCTAGTGTGCAAGGACCTATGTTGTGAAGAGTGTTTTCCACAGGGTAAAAAGTTGGAAGAAGGGGAGGCCATGGAGCCCCCTGTTTATAAATGTTTAATTGTTTTAACCACTAGTAGCAGTGTTAGTGAGCTAATGTGAGTACCTGGTAAAGGTGTACTGGTGTTTGGTGATTTTTGTATGTAGTGGGTAGATTGTGGTATATGTAAGTTTAATATTAATAAAGTCCTTCCTTATAATAAATATAAGTATTGATCATTTAATTAACGCTTAAATGTTAACAGCCTTCGACACCTTGTTTCCAGGGCTGCAATGAGAATGGTGAGTCACAACGCGGCCACAATGCTGAGACTAACACAGCTCAGTCTAGGTGTTCACTAAGTACGTGAAACAGCAGCTCATGCAGCACGGGTATACATTAATAACATGTCAGATTATGAAGCCCTGGTCAAATTGGACTTTGCTAACAGGTTTGATTTATTCAGAATGGATACTGCTCTCTACACAGTTTCTAGACTTTTCCCCTTCCTCATCCTTTCATGCAATCGTATTATACTGGGGGAACATGCATTGACCCTTGTGAAGGTGTACAACAAGGGAACCTCTCGCACCCTTTCTTTCTGTCTGGTCATCATGGAAGTCACAGAAACACTACAGTGAGATCAATATCTGGTCCTTGGATGATGGTACCCAGTGTGGCACTACAGAATCTTTCCTAGAAGACATCGGGTAAATGAAAGACAAATGGGGAAATTGTTTCTACGAACCTACAGATCATTGAGGATATTAGTGCTGTTTGCCAAGAGCACGAGCCATCGATCTAGCGAATAGCACTCTTGGAGCTCCTCTCAGGTCCGATGCTTTGTATCTAAGTCTAGAAAAATTCAGACCTCAGGATGATGAAAGACAGGATTAAAGACATTGCTACACATGATTCATTCTGTTAACTCACCAGGTACCTCTCCCTCCCAACTCTCACTTCTTTAGATGCTTCCTAGCCTTCGACAGTCCAATACTCAAGAATATGACTCCCTCCTAAAGACCATGCTACAGAGTGTATTGAATCTTTCCTTGAAGATGGACGGTGGTTGGAAGCCGCATTTTCAGTCAGGCTTGGGGGCTGGGACTACTTAAATCCTCCTAAATTGTCCTACCAGCTTTCGTATCCTCCTCCATTGCATAGGACTAGTTTATAGAACAAATTCTTTCGGACGACTTTGGTAACTTGGTAGGAATGCAGGATACAAACAGCATCAGAACCATTACCAAGTCAGAGACACTTGCTGTTCCCTCGTTAAAACCCAGTAAAGCACTGGCCTACAACACTTCAGATGGGATGGCTCCATTGTTGAGAAGGTGTATAGCAACATGCTCTTGGCCGCAGGAAGATTGCCCGTCTCTAAGTTGTATGCACACATATCACTCTGGGGATTTCCTCCTAACAGTCCCCATTTCTGCAATGGCAACACCCCACGGCCCACAGGCCATTTGTATTGTATTGGTTCTCCATATCGTTGCCCCAATTCACACGGAATATACGTGTATTTGCAGCAATGCGCAAGCAAACCAATATGGGCTATACGGTGTAGACTGCTCCATAACCAAGAGTGTGTACGCGAGACGCAATGAAGTCAGTGACATCGTAAAGATAGCTTGCTTCAGCTGGATGCCCAGCTTAGAGAGAGCCCTGATCCCTATCATCCAGTAATACTCATAATCCTCAAACTACACCAGCGGGATCACGATCTATCATTAGAAGACTAATATATATATACATTATATTATAGTATATATTCTTCTTCAACAAACCGGCCGCATCTCACCGAGGCAGGGTGACCCAAAAAAGAAAAACAAAAGTTTTTCTTTTTAACTTAGTAATGTATACAGGAGAAGGGGTTACTAGCCCTTGCTCCCGGCATTCTGGTCGCCTCTTACGACACGCATGGCTTATGGAGGAAGAATTGTGTTCCACTTCTCCATGGACATAAGAGGAAATAAACAAGAACAAGAACTAGTAAGAAAATAGAAGAACCCACAGAGGGTGTGTATATATATGCTTGTACATACATATGTAGTGTGACTTAAGTTTAAGTAGAAGTAGCAAGATGTACCTGAAATCTTCCCTGTTTATGAGAGACAAAAAGACACCAGCAATCCTACCATCATGTAAAACAATTACACGCTTTCGTTTTACACTCACTTGGTAGGACGGTAGTACCTCCCTGGCACTGCCGTTGTTGTCTACCAACCTCCTACCTAGGATATATATATATCATATATATATATATATATATATATATATATATATATATATATATATATATATATATATATATATATATATATATATATATATATATATGAAAAGAGAGAGAGAGAGAGAAGTGGATAAAAAGACTTCAAGGAAGAATATTTAGATTTCTTCTGAAGCCATTTGAATATTCCACTTCCCCTACTACCCCATCTTTTTTATACAAACTTTATTTCAAGACAAAATACAAAATACAATGGGGAGTAAAACAACATAGATAACAACTCAGAGCTACATGTCAAATACTTCGTCCAACTCCCCGGCAGTGGGCCGCGTGCCCAGAATACTGCAGGCATTTCCCTCTGGATCGCAACACTGAGTCTCTGAAACAGGAAGCTGGTCGCCCTGTGGTCCTTGGTTTCTATGATGAGTTTTCCACCCAGCTCCTTGAGAAACTTTAGAGCACACTTGCCCCATGCTCCATGGGTCTCCGACCCTATTGGGATGAAGTTATAGCAAGAGGGAAGGTCTTCATATTTGCGGGTCTTCTGGGTCTCCTGTGGCTGGCAGCTCCACCCCTTCGGCTAAGGAGTGTGGCAGGTAGGTGTCTGCCAATGTGGCAGCACAGGTGTAGTCCCAAGCAATCTGCTTACCATCCTTCCAGGGTAGCATGGTGGCCCATCAGGACGCTTTTGACTTCCATCAGACCTCTGCACTTGGGGTTCCTGCTGAGCTGGGCAACGGGCTGTGGCGAGGCTTCTCTTTATGATGTCATTGACCTCCTCATGTCTAGCATACTTCCCTTCTGATGTGTGACACACTAGACCATGAAGTCCGAATTGGTCAGCCGTCGCCCTGCCGCAAAATACACCTATGTTCGGTGAGTATGGGGGCGGCTAGGCGAAGAGCAACACCAATCCGAATGGCCTGTGGGTCGAGTCGAGTCCCCAGAGAGGAATTGGGAACAGCAAGAAGGAAATCTCCTGAGTGTGGTGCCTTCACCGCTAGGAGACGAGCTTGTCCTTTCCTGAAGCGTTGGTGAGCATTGTGTTGGAAATTTTTTCCATGATCGGTTTGTCCCAGTGGGACTGTTTGTGCTTTGGGAGGAGCTGGTCTACTGGAGGAGTCTCCTAGGATGTCCCACTGCACTGCTGCTTCAATGAACTTGGGGTCTTGAGCTCCCACCACCCCTCTCAAACGTTCAGGACAATCCTCTTGACTAATCCACTGGAAGCCAAACACGATGACAGAAATGCAGGTAACGCTACCTGCCTTGCTTTGCGCACCCCTATACTCCCAGTCGCACTGGAGGTTGCCTGCTCCCATTGCTGATCCTCTAGTGACAGATTCAGTGCCTTCTTGAAGGTTGATCTCAGGTGTGCGTCATACTCGTCAAGTGTTGGGTTTTCAAAGAGGGTGCACCTCAGGAAGTAAGTGAGTCTTGGCATAGTAAGACACCTTGTGAGGAGATACAGGGCATCATGGGCATCAAGATCACTTATTCTCTCCTCCATTCTTTCAGGTCATTCACTTTGTCCTTGAGGACAGTGTCGATGGCGTGGTGACCCAGCAGTGCTCCCAGGAGGGTACTGTTGGATGGAGGGTAGTAGTGACTTCTGGGAGGATTGATTCACTGCATTGATTATTTCCTGATTTGTTGTGATAATTTCACACTTTGAGGGATTAAGGATGAGTCCTAAGGCTTCTCCTTGTGTCTTCACCCGTTGTAGGTCCTCTAACAAGGACTCCCTAGTACCTGCCAGTGCCATCATCCAGGTACCAGATGTTGAGCTCGCTGCATAGGCTGGAAGTTAGTTCTCTTACTGCCAAACAGAAGAAGTGGAGCGAGTGGATCACCCTGCTGAACACCCTCAGACGAGGGAATTTCATGTTCCCCAAACAAAGAGTCGAGGGTTTGCTGTAGCCAGCTGAAATGAAGGGAAAGAGACTGGGGAACCGATCCCGAACGGCTGGCAAGACCACATCTCTTCACCATATTAAAGGCATTTCTAAAGTCAAGTTTGACTACGGCCTTGTCTTCTGATAGGTCCCTGATGTAGGCCCTGCGCATGAGCTGCGGCTTCACTGCCTTGAGAGACCCCAAAGCCCAGTTGGTGTGGCTGGAGTAAACTGGCAGCTTCTAGGCGAATGTTTCTTACTGCTGCTTTGGCAACTAGGCGGCGAAGGGTATATATATATATATATATATATATATATATATATATATATATATATATATATATATATATATATATATATATATATATATATATATATATTATATATATATATATATATATATATATATATATATATATATATATATATATATATATATATATATATATATATATATTATATATTTTTTATTATTTTATTAACATCGGCCGATTCCCACCAAGGCAGGGTGGCCCAAAAAGAAAAACTTTCATCATCATTCACTCCAGCTCTGTTCTGCCAGAGGGGTGCTTCACTACAGTTATAAAACTGCAACATTAACACCCCTCCTTCAGAGTGCAGACACTGTACTTCCCATCTCAGGACTCAAGTCCGGCCTGCTGGTTTCCTGAATCCTTCATAAATGTAACCTTGCTCACACTCCAACAGCACGTCAAGTATTAAAATCCATTTGTCTCCATTCACTCCTATCAAATACGCTCAGCACGCTGGCTGGAAGTCCCAGCCCCTCACACACGTCCAATCTCTCTACATGCCCGAACCACCTCAACAACACCTCCTCAGCCCTCTGGATAAAAGTTTTGATAATCCCGCACCTCCTCCTAATTTCCAAACTACGAATTCTCTGCATTATATTCACACCACACATTGACCTCAGACATGACATCTCCACTGCCTCCAGCCTTCTCCTCGTTGCAATGTTCATCACCCATGCTTCACACCCATATAGGAGTGTAGGTATAACTATACTCTCATACATTCCCTCTTTACTTCCACGAACAAAGTTCTTTGTCTCCATAGACCCCGAAGTGTACCACTCACCCTTTCCCCTCATCAATTCTATGATTCACCTCATCCATCATAGGCCCATCTGCTGACACGTCCATTCCTAAATATCTAAATACATTCACCTCCTCCATACTCTCTCCCTCCAATCTGATATGCAATCTTTTGTCACATAATCTTTTGTTATCCTGATCACCTTACTTTTTCCTATATTCACTTTCAATTTTCTTCTTTTACATACTCTACCAAATTCATCCACCACCCTCTGCAACTTCTCTTCAGAATCTCCCAAAAGCACAGTGTCATAGCAAAAAGCAACTGTGACAACTCACACTTTGTATTTGATTCTTTATCTTTAACCCCACACTTCTTGCCAAGACCCTTGCATTCACTTCTTAAAACCCCATCTATAAATGCACTGAACAACCACTGCTGACATCACACATCCTTGTCTAAGGCCTACTTTTACCGAGAAATAATCTCTCTCTCTACACACTCTAACCTGAGCCCACTATCCTCATAAAAACTCCCCTTTACTGCTTTCAGTAACCTACCTCCTATTCCATACACTTTCAAATCTGCCATTGCCCCTATCCACCCTGTCATACGCCTTTTCCAAATCCATAAATGCCACAAAAACCTCTTTACCCATTCAAATACTGTTCACCTATACTTTATTAAACACTTGGTCTACACCCCCACTTTTCCAAAGCCCCTTGTTCATCCCGTTTTCCTACTCTCCCCACTTTAATTTTTTTCTTAGCTGACTCTACCATACACTTTACCCGGTATACCCAACCAAAACTTTTTCCCCCATAATTTTGGGGACCCTTTGTCCCCTTTGCCTTTATACAAAGGGCCATGTGCTATCTGCCAATCCCCGGAACCTTAGCCTCTTCCATACATTTATTAAAAAATGAGCACCAACCACTCCAAAACTATATCCCCACCCCGCTTTTAAAATTACTTTTTTCATCCCATCAATCCCAGCTGCCTTACCCCTTTCATTCTCCCTTTTCCCCCCCGAACTTCCCCCACACTCGTCTGGCTCTTCCACACCCTACAAAATGTTTTCCTTGCCCATACACGAAATCATAGTTTCCTGCCTTCATCAACATTTTAAAAAATTCCCCAAAATATTCTCCATCTTCATGGGTACCTCTAACTCTCCATTTAATAACTATCCTCCCCATTTTTAACTGACAAATCCATTTGTTTTTAGGCTTCCTCAGCTTATTAATTTACTCCAAAACCTTTTTCTTATTTTCAACAAAATTTGTTTATAACATTCACCAACTCTTTTATTGCTCTTAAATTGCTTAACCACTCTTAACCTCTTTTTTTCTCTCTATATACTTTTCCCCTCCTTACTCACTTTCAACTTTGTAAAAACCTCTCATATGCTAACTTTTTCCCCCCTTACTACTCTATTACATCACAATTTCCCCCAAACCGCTCTTCTTCCCTCCGCCCCCCACTCCCTGTAAACCAAAAAACTTCTGCTGAACACTAACACTACAATTTTTAAACCCTCACCAACTTTCCTTGACCTCATTGCCTACACTCTCACTAGCCCATTTATCCCCCAATAGTTGTTTATATTTTAACTTAACTCCCTCCTCTTTAGTTTATAAACATTAAATTCTTTCTTACTCGCTGCTTCTATTTTCCTTGTACCCCATCACCTTTACCTCCCTGTATCTACAACTAAAAGGATCTGATATTTTCTGTCCCCCCTTATAAACATGTACATCCTGAAGTCTACTCAACAGTCTTTTTCCCTACAAACGCAGTCCAAAAAAACTACTGTCATTGCGCCTACATCATATTTTTGTATACTTATTTATTTTCTTTTTTTAAAATATGTATTACCTATAAACCCCTTTCTACAAATTCAATCAAAGGGCTCCCATTTTCATTTACACCTGGCACCCCAAACTTCCCTTTACTACACCCTCTCTATATGTTTCTCCACTTTAGCAAGACTCTACCACAAAGGTTCCATACATTCGCTTAAGTTCCCCCCAAAATCTCTCTCCCCCTTACACCCTCTTCTCCAGGTGCAAAGCTTTATTTAAGGGCCCCACTTTTCGCATCCGACCTTTTTTTAACCCATAATCCTTGAATTTATACATTTATATACCCTCTCCTTCCCATAACCGATCCTTCAACATTATTGCTACCCCTTCCTTAACTCTAACTCTCCCCGGATACCTCAATTAATCCCATTTTTTCTCCCCCTGAAACCTCTACCCCCTTCAGCTTTTTTCGCTTAGGGCCGGGACATCCAGCTTCTTTTCATTCATAAACATCACAATCATCTCTTTTTTATCCCCACTACATCCACGCACATTCAAGCATCCCAATTTTATAATTTTTTCTTCTTTTTTTAGAAAATTTATACGGGAAAAGGGGTTACTAGTCATTGCTCCCCCATTTTAGTCAATTATACGACACGCATATATATATATATATATGTCGGGGATTATATAAACTTCAATTAAGACAAATCATCTAAAATTAATTCCTTTTAAAATTTTCTCTTATACGTTTAAAGAAAATTTTTTCATTTATGTTAATGTAAGAATTTATAATTTTGTACCAAGATAAACTTAATACATTTACATACATTATCATACATAGCAACATATGTGTAGAGAACCTAGGATTAACCCAAAAGTCAGACAGAATTTACTTTTTCCATTGGGGTCCTTTTGGGGTTTATTATGTTTTTATTTAAAAATTTATGGATTGTGAAGCATCCTGAAAAGAATTCACCATAACAACGGTTGGTGGTGCTAAATCAAAGTTTATTTAATGAGCCCCGTTTCCTTTACATAACTGACAATAAGTTTATGTGTATGTAAAGTAATTAATATCAGAGCTGAATATGACCACTTTTTTTATTATTGTCACGTTATCTTGTTTAGGCTATTATAGTGTCAATGCTTGGGGGATTCTTCTAATGCTATAATATTCATCTTTCTGGCTGTGGACACTGTTGTGCCTCTCTCCCTTCACTACTCCGTTGAAGACGGTCCTCTGGGAAATCGTACATTGACATCCCTCTTCTGCAATTTGCAAGCTCCTGATGATGTTGATTGCAACACGAAAGGCCTGAGCTATAATTCTACTCCCCCGTGGTTGTTTCGCATTATATATGCAATGCTGTTCTTCTGATTAAGGGAAGCGGAAATTTTCATATGCAATAATTTCGCAAAAAATCATTCTGAGCGTAACGAAAGAAATATTTCATTGTGCTTGTTTATTATTAGGCTAAAATTAATCAGCTGGTATAACAAAGTAGCTAGGTGCTTTCTGTTATTCTTATGGTAGAAAATTTAAATTTTCACATTAATCTAATTTTAAATTATATATCTTTAAACGTATAAGAGAAAATATTGAAAGAACTAATTTTAATTGAGTTCTTGTTAATTGATCATTTTACTTATTCGGCACGACATATATATATATATATATATATATATATATATATATATATATATATATATATATATATATATATATATATATATATATATATATATATATATATCACCCACGAGAGTGGTGTATTGATCAATAACAACACTGGGACTAGCGAATGATTCGAACCCATGTTGTTTGGCTAGCATCATGGTGAGCGAAACCCACATGACGCTCTACCCCACAGGACCACCAAACTTACAAATAACACCACCCAGCAGAGCTAGGTGTTCGAATACCTCTCACCAGTCTAATTGCTATAACGCGGGGATTCAGCTGGGTTTTCGACTCGATTATAACAACTGGAATTGTTAGAAATTTTGGCCTATTGTACAGTCCAGAAGCATAACAACTATCAGTTAGATGTGATATATCAGTTCGTAGCTGTATACTCCTCCTGAGACAGGTCTTCCAATCCTCGAGTTTATTGTATTCCTGGTTATACAGATGAGTGTTTCTCCTTAAGAAAACATGCAGCTCAAACTTATGTAAACAAATAATAAAAATTCCGAATTACTTCTAGTAGCACAACATTTCTTCACTTTATTCTTGCCGTAGCACAAACACCCTCTACACTTCACACGCTAGCATTTCCAAACACAATCTGTCGATTAATGCCTTCATATCAATTGCTTAAAAATAGTCTTCACTTTTTAACCATTTCTCATATTATTTTTCAGTTTTACACAATTTAGTTTCTTACATGAATTTTTTTTTTAATTTTAGTGAAGGATTCTCTCGTTTCAGTGTGAAATATGAAGAATAAGTATGGCCTGAAAAGTTTGATCACAAATCTTCGTGGTGTCAGGAATTCCTCGCAAACTCCGACTCAACAAGATTAGGAACAAAAACTTCTTAAACTTTCATGGATGTAACACAGTGTTGTGAAGACTCTGGATGCAACAAAATGTTGTGAAAAATATGGATGAACACAGTGTTGTGAAGACCCATCACGGGGGGCCCCAGTCCTCAAAAAATTTTTTAAAATTTTAAAAAATGGGTAATTCATCTCTTTTTTAAATTTAAAAATTTTAAAAGCTGGGAAAATAAAGGGAAAAAATAATGTTGAAATATAGGGATTGACAGAATTTTTAACAGCAAAAAAAATATGCGATTAGTGATTTTTTGGGTTTTAATTTTGGGGAAAAAAAGGGGGGATTATTTTGCAGAAACGCTGACTTAAAAGAAAAATATAAAAAAAAATTATTTTAAATTTAATGGAAATACGAATAATATTAATAATAATAAAAATAAACAATAAAAAAAATTTAATAATAATAATAATAATAATAATAATGACCAAAAAAAAAAGGTAATTTTAAAATTTTTAAAAAAAAAAAAAAAGATTTAACATACCCTTTTTAATTACTGAAAATGGGGATATCATTAATGGGAAGGCTGCCATGGGAATAAGGGCAATTTATATTTGGTTTTGTTTTGGGGAGTTTTAATGGTAAATCACCAGGCTTTTCCCGGGTTTGGGGTTTTTTCTCTACTTAGAATTATATTTGCATGGCTAAAAAAAGTTTTTCCATGACCCCCTTTTTGGGGAAAACCTGGAGCATACAAGAGGGGTTTCGGGGGTTTAAAGCCCCCCGCGGCCGGTTGAGACCGGGCCCCCCTGGTGGATCGGGTCTGATAAAAACCCGGCTGTTACTGCGGGGAGCACGAAAAATGACGTAAAACCCCGGGCCCGGGGGCGGTTGGAAAAAACCCGCCCCCAATTTTTTTTTAAAAAACCCGTGAAATTTTACTTTTTTTTTTTTTGGGTTTTCATTTTTTTAAAAGTTTGTAAAAGATTTTATTTTTGGGGAGGGTTTAAAAATTCTTTTTTGGTGGGGGAACCACATTGGGGCCAAAAAGTTTAGGTTGGGCCCGGGGTTTTCCCCCGGTTAGGGAGAAGGTTTCCCCCCCTTCCCAAAAAAGGGGTCATATCCCCCCATGTTTGGGCCCAAAAAAATTTTGTCTTTTTGGGGGTTTTTAAAAAAATATGTTTTATTGAGACTATATCGGGTTTCTACATTTTATAGTGTATCTTTATGAAAAATGCAAAAAAAACTTTTTTTAAAATACTCTAAATATTTTATGTTTGTATTAATGAGCATGAAAATTTTTTAACCCCCCGTTCCCCCCTAATAATCCCCCATAAATAAAAGGGGACATTTTTTTAAGGAAAATTAGAACAGCCCAAAATTTTTCGGTTTTTTTACAGAAGGGGGCCCAAAAAAAAACCATAGATATGGCCCTTATCGTAAAATTTGACTTTAGGGCCTTATTCCTTCTTTAAGACAGCAAGGGGGCTTTGGTAATCCCGGCTGGGGGGGGAGCTGAACAAAAATTGGGCCCCCGACACTTATTGTGTTGTATCTCAGTTTTTTGTGGGGTCACTGTTTTTTTTGGGGGGGTGTTGCTCTCCTGCCGAGTCTTTTTTCTTTCAAAAAAGGGTGTTTTTGGGGCAATTTTTGGGACTAACCCCCTGGGGGTTTTCCCCCAATGTATATTATTTTTAAGTATTTTATTTTTTCTCTCGCCCGCGTTCCCGGAAAAAACAAAAACGCGACTTCAACCGTTCCTAGTAATTTATGCCTATCGTACTTATGTGTGGTAAAAATTCAGCAATTTCGCCAGCCTTGAAGGGTGCAAAAATTTCAGCAATATTTCAGCCTAGGAGAACAACGATTTAAAAAAATCATCATTGGCTTCTTTGTCCCTAGTTTGAAGGTTCTCAAATTTTCCATCCTACCCTTTTTTTTTTTAAAAGGTGGTACATTGTTGAGCTCTTTTTTGGGTCCTCTGACATTATCACTCTGGGTCCTTCACATCACTTTTACGCCCCATTGATGGTTAAATTTTCGTATTCCTGGTACATTTTTTTTTTTTTTATTTTCCATATCGATAGTTAAAAATTTTTTTCATTGAACTTCATATTGTTTGGGGGCCCCCTTTGAAGTTTTGGGTTTTGTCCGTTTGGAGTCTTGCGGTGTCTTTTTAAAGGCCCTTTTTATAAAATTTCCCGGTGTCATCCGCAAAAAAACCCGGGACAGGTTTACACTCTGTCATGTTAGATATGAGGTTGAGGAATAGGATTTTTTGGGGAAATTTTCCTTTTTGGAAAAAGAGCTTTTCACCGTAGCCCGGGGTTTTTCTCTGTTTCCCTATTATTTCCTTTTGTGTTTTATTTGTCAGGAAGTTATGATCCATCCCCCCAAATTTTCCTCTTATTCCTTTTTCACGCATTTTTGGCATTTTTTCTGGTCACACTTGTCAAAGGGTTTTTTCAAAGTCTTTTAAATCTACTCTGATTTTGTTTATGCTATAAAATCCAGGACCTTGTTTTGGGGGGCCAGTGCGGGGGCAGGCAGGGGGACCTCCCTTAAACCCGTGTTGCCCTTGGTTGTGAAATTTTAGGGGGTTCTTTTGGGTTTTTGGGTTTTTTTTCCTTTTTGAACCCTTTAAAAAAATTTTTAATATGGGATGTTAGGGCTATTAATCTGTGTTCTTTGTTTTTTTTACCCCACATTTGTGGGGGGTATGTTTTTTGTTGGTGGGGGTGACCTTTATTTTCTCCCCCCCCATAGAATCGGGGAAGGCACGTGACGGGGGGTTCGCAGTTTTTGGGATGAACACGGGGTTCCATGGGGTAGTACTTTATAAGTTCTAGGAGAACTAGTAATAGCAGAATAAGGTGGATACGGGAAAAATTTGATGGCACTAGGTGAAAAGGACAAAAATGGGGGGGGGAAAAAACAAAATGCCCCGGGAAAGGGTAAAGAAAAAGGGGGGTCTTTAAAATATATTACACCAATTGTCGTAGTGTTGGGAATAAGATGGACGATTTGGGACTTTTTTTGCTAGTGCGGGAATTATTGATGTTTTTTCAATAACTGAGACGTGGTTTAATATAAAAAAAGGGGGATGCCTGCTGAATGTCCCTTCAGGGTTTTTAAAAATTTTTTCCCAAATAGACAGAAATATCGGGGGAAAGGGGGGGGGGTGGAACCCCTATGTCCCGTGATCATTTAAATTGTTGCAGAAAAAAAGGGCACAAAGTCTGAAATAATACATAGAGTCTGGATAGAACAGAGGGGTGAAAAATTGATTTTTGGCGTGATATATCGTCCTCCAAACTTAGATAGGGAACAAGGGGGACCTTGGAGGAAATTGTTAAGGCCACAAGGCACGATAACGTAGTAATTTAGGGGACTTTCTTTAGTCAGATTGACTAATTTTTGAAGGGGGAAATTTTTTAAACAAGACTTTTTTAAAAAGTTCAGGTTTTTTGGGTATTGACAGGGAATCAAAGGGGGAAAAAAACATTGACTTGGGTTTTGGCAAGGGAAACCCTTGTTTAATTTAGAAATTACAGAGGGGAAAAATGCACAAGCGACCAAAGTCAATTTTCTTTTGCATTGAATGGGTGTATATAGTAGGGGTAATTCAGAACAGCCCAGACTTTTGCTTGCAGATTTAAAGGAAAGAACAATTTTTCAACTGTGGACTGGGGGGGCGGGAGCCTTTTTGGCTTTTTTCCTTAAAGGGCCCAAAGAACATTTATCCCATAAAGAAAAATTAATAGAAATGACCCAAAAAAACCCAAAAATCTTTTTTTCAGAAGAAAAAATTTATAGGGATAAATAAGAGGGGCATCTTTTTAAATCAGTATACTGATATTAAGAGGGGCGTTAAAAAGGGTTTAAAAAAAGGGTAAACGGGATTTTTAAATTAAAGTTGTTAGGGGTTTTCCCAAAAATAACCCAAAAAATTTTTTCCCGGTTTATAGAACAAAAGTTAGGCTAAGATAGGTCCCCCTTTAAAAAAAACTTTGGGATTTTATTGACAAGGGAAACCCCCCTTTTAAAATTTGAAATTTTAGAGGGAAATCGGGTCAAAACCACAAGTCAATTTTTTAGCTTTTAATGGATGTATGATAGTAGGGGTAACCCCCATCGGTCCCAGATTTTCGGGTTAGCAGATTATAATGGACTTAGAGAACACTTATCAACTGTGGACTGGGGGAAAGAGGGATCAATTTTAAAAGTTTTTTTAAAACTATAAGGGTGCCCAAAAAACATTTATCCCATATAAAGAAATTAGATCAAATAGAAATGACCCAAAAAGGATGAATAATAGGCCAAGTATCTTTTAGGGGAGAAGAAAGGGGAAATTTTTAGGGCATAAAAAAAATGGTGATGGTCGTCTTATAAGTCAGTATACTGACATTAAGAGGGACGTTAAAAAGGGGGTAAGAAAAGCAAACAGGACTATGAAATTAAATTGCTAGGGGTTCAAAACTAACCCAAAAGTTTTTTTTAGGTTTATAGAACAAAAATTAGGGGTTAGATAGGTCCCTTAAAAATAACTCTGGGCATCTTACTGACAAGGAGAATGATATGTGCCCCTATTTTTTTAAAAAATTTTTTTCCCCGGTTTTTACACGGAAGACAAAAAAAAATCCCAGAAATTATTTTTTTCAGAGGCCCAGAAGAAGATAAATTTTGTAATATCACAGTCACTAGGGAAAAGGTTTTGAAACTAGACCGACTGAAAGAAAATAAAACGAAATCCCGATGAGCCTTTTTTTCAAAAAATTTTAAGGAATGCAAAAAGCAACTCTGGGAAACCCTTATCTAACATTTTTTAAAATTTTTTTTCTTCAAACAGGTGTAGTGTCTGATATGTGGAAGATAGCTAATGGTTTTCCCATTTTTTTAAAACAGGAGACAAGTCACTACCGTCAAATTACCCCAAAAAGCCTGACCTCA
>WNWK01020482.1:0-35753 GCA_009830355.1 Cherax destructor | reverse complement strand
GGTTGGTTTAGTTACAGTTGGTATGAGAAGTGTGTTGTTCATTTGTTGATGAAATCAGTTACTGGCTGGTCATCTGGTAGGCCAAGGTTGATGTTGAAGTCTCCGGCTAAGGGAAGGTGGTGCTTGTTCATTTGGTTGTTTGTTATTAGTGTCTTCAATTTATTGCTAAAATTTGGGATGTTTGTATGAGGCATCCCTTAAATGGCACTGATTGTTATAGGAGTCTTAAGGTTTTTTTCAGTAAAATTTGCAAAAATATATTCTCCATATTCATCACTATAGCAAGTGGTGTTATAACAAGATAGTTCAATACCACCTCCAACTTGGTATGGTCTGCAGTTGTGGTTTGCTGTATATCCTGGTAGTAAATATCTATTGTGTCCTGCTTAAGCCAGGTTTCAGTGAGAATAATACAGGAGAAGGTTGTCTGTAGGGAATCAAGGAGTGCCAGGAGGTCATCATAGTGTTTGCTTAGGAACCTGATATTGTAATTAAGAAATGTAATATTTTTAGCAATATTTAGGACAGTGCTGGCTTGTGATCTGTGTAATAGAGGCAGTTACTTTCCATTAAATTTTGAGTGGGAGTTAGATTATATAGATTTTGATCTGGGTTGACGTGATCATTCATCATTTAGGTTAAATGGTAATTTTTATATCATGTATAGTGTGTTGAGTTCCAGTACTGATATCTGTAATAAGGGGATGTTTGGATGCCTACTATGAAGACCATTCCATAGGATCTTTAATTTTGGTTGCACTTTTTCAATTGTGTTTACAAAAAAATTGCTCTAGCTGTAAATAACTTAATAAGATAGCTGACTACTCTTGACTGTGTTAAGAATAAGATAACTTACTATACCCTTGACTTTTTTAACAATAAGATAACTTACTGTACTCTTGACTTTGTTAAGAATATGATCATTTGTTTCAAAGAATATGTTTTTTTTATCAATATTACATACTTGAAGGTGTATCATGCTCCAGCCCAGAGAGAGAGAAATCTTCGAAGTTTGCACTCTTTGAATCATCAGACAAATTTGACACTCACTTCAAATGCAAGATTGATAGGCCTATAAAATCCCAGAATAGTATGCAAATTGGACAGCCTATGGTGAGTAGTGATAAATATTTTACATTTGTGAACTGTCAGTATATATTAAAGGTGGTCCTCGACTTTCGATGGGGTTATGATGAGCCCATTATAAGTCAAAAATATCATAAGTAAAAAATGAATATACTAAATAAATGACTATTGTCACTAAATAATAAATAAACAAATACTACAGTAGACCCCCTGTTTTCTTCCTTAATACGTTCCAGAAGGTTGGCCGAAATCCGAAATGGACGAAAACCAAAGTAATATTTCCCATGAGAAATAATGTACAGTAAATCCAATTAATCCGTTTTGGACACCCAAAAATATTAAATTTTTTTTTTTTTTATAGAGAATAACTATAGTGTTGGAGCTCTTCAGTGGTTAGCTCTTCCCTGTGGTTGTCCACTAACTCTTCCACATCCTGGCCACTCACATTCAACCCCATGGACTTTCCCAAAGCCACAATAGATTCCACAACAGTTGTAGGGTTGTCAAGTTTACACTAACTTACAGTAGACCGTTGTTATGTTACTTTCCCCTATTTATCATCAAGGTTCTACATGTACTAGCATAGGGTGTTTACTTAAAAGGTCTTAGGGTAAAAGGAGGGTACTTATAGGCTAAAATGATACTTACTCATGCTTAACTGCTGCATACCCCTGTGGTTTAGCGCTTCTATTTGATTATAATAATAATAATTAACTGCTGCATCTGAAAACTTATTGGTCCTCTCACATTCCTCTCAAAAGGTTATTTAAACCAACATTATAAAAATAGAGCTATACAGTGGAACCCCGGCTTACGATGTTATCATCTTACGTTATTTTCGGTAACCGATATTTATAACGTAAGAAATTTGTTTGTGACTTACGATGTTTGCTTCGTTACCGACATTCGTCCCGGGACCTGTCGCTGGCGCCCAGCTGAGCGCGCACTCCAGGGAGCGTCAGTGCTATTGTTTACAAGCGAGAGCGACCACCCACCCACACCCACGCATTCATACCAGTATATTGTCATTATTCCACTGCTGTTTTTAGTGCTTGCAACTGCTAAATAAGCTACCATGGGTCCAAGGAAAGATCCTATGCTAAGCCTGTGGCAAAGAGGAACAGAAATATATGTACGATAGAAGTGAAGAAGGAGATAATAGAAAATATGAAAGTGGAGTGCGTATCAGTGAGCTAGCCAGGCTGTATGGTAAACCCTATTCTACCATCGCTACCATTGTGGATAAGAAATATTCAAGTAAAATCAAGGAAGCTGTTGTTGCAAAGGTCATCTGTGATCACAAAACAGAGACCACAAGTGCTGGAAAATGTGGAAAGGTTGTTGTTGGTGTGGATCAACGAGAAACAGTTAGCAGGAGATACTGTTTCGGAGGGAATAATATGTGAAAAAGCAAGGCAGTTGCATGATGATCTCCTTAAGAAAATGCCTGCAACGAATGCTGAAGTGAGCGATTTAAAGCCAGCAGAGGCTGGTTTACAAATTTAAGAATCGAAGTGGCATACATAGTGTTGTGAGGCATGGTGAGGGAGCCAGTTGTGACAAAAGTGCGGCTGAAAAATATGTTCCTGAATTCCAGGAGTACCTAGAGGCTGAACAATTCCTCCCCCAACAAGTGTTTAATTGTGATGAAACAGGCCTGTTTTGGAAGAAAATGCCCAACAGGACCTACATTACTCAGAGGAAAAGGCACAGCCAGGACATAAGCCTATGAAAGACAGGCTAACTTTGATGCTGTGTGCCAATGCCAGTGGTGATTGCAAAGTGAAGCCTTTACTGGTGTATCTTTTGAAAATCCCGAGTGTTTGGCAGATGCGGTGTCAGCAAGTCTAACTTGTGTGTGATGTGGAAGTCTAACAAAAAGGCTTGGGTCACAAAGGACATTTTCTTAGATTGGTTCAATGAAGTGTTTGGCCCCAGTGTGAAGAAATATCTATTGGACAATAATTTGCCACTTAAGTGCCTCCTGATAATGGACAATGCTCCTTGTCATCCTCCAAACTTGGTAGAGAAAATTGTGGAGGAGTTTAAATTCATCAAAGTGAAGTTCTTGCCCCTAATACCACTCCCCTCCTCCAGCCCATGGACCAGCAGGTCATTTCCAACTTTAAAAACTCTATACCAAAGCAATGTTTCAAAAGTGCTTTGATGTGACCACAGACATGAACATAACCCTAAGAGAATTTTGGAAAAACATTTCCATATGCTGCATTGTGTACACCTTATAGGTAAGGCTTGGGAGGGAGTGACTACCAGGACTTTGAACTCTGCCTGGAGAAAATTGTGGCCAGACTGTGTCCTAGAGAGGGATTTTGAAGGTTTTGGGGCTGAGCCTCAGAACCCTGAGCCTGAGCCTGAGCCTGTTTTGGAAGAAATTGTGGAATTGGGCAAGTCTTTGGGGTTAGAGGTGAGTGGTGACGATGTGGAACAGTTGGTGGAGGAGCACAAGGAAGAGCTAACCACTGAAGATCTGCAAGAGCTTCAACAGCAACTGGAACAAGAGAGCAGAGGTCAGGACAATGGTTCAGAGGAGGAGGTGGAGGTGGAACAAAAATGGAAGAATGTGCCTTCTTCAAGGATTAGGAGATCTGTGCCAAATGGAGTGATGTGCAAGCATTTATGGATGAATATCACCCTAACCATGCTGTTGCAGGCCGTGCTGGCAACCTGTACAATGACACAGTGGTGTGTCATTTCAGGGATGTGTTAAAGAATCGCCAGACACAGATCTCCTGGACAAATTTGTTGTTAGAAAGAGGTCTAGTGACTCTCAAGCTGGTCCTAGTGGCATTCAAAGAAAAAGGAAGTAACCCCAGAAAAGAACTTACCACCTGCAGTGTTAATGGAAGGGATTCCCTTCCAAACACTAGCATACTACTCCACCTTCTCCCTCCTCCCGTCCTCCACACATCAACAACTCTTCAATAAATGTAAGTGACATGTTATTGTAAAATATTTGCATGTATTTATGTATTCTTTATTCAATTCTGTATTATTTAATGTCCAAAAGTTCTAAAAATATTTTATTTAACTACTTTTGGAAGTCTTGGACGGATTAAATTTATTTCCATTATTTCTTATGGGGAAAATTGATTCGTTTTACGATTGTTTCGCTTTAAAATATGCCCTCTCTGACGGATTAATATCGTAAGTCGGGGTACCACTGTATTAAGAGGTATTTATATACATATAATGTACAGGTCTCTACTTCTAAACATATAACTAGCCTCACCAAAAGCACATGGCTCAGCTGCCACCTTTAACTCTCTTTTTCTTAACATTCTTTAACCCTCCAGTGTCTTGATACACTGAAGGTCACAGAATATCATGGTAACATCGATCTACAACACTCCCCATTACCTTTTGGGCACTCATTCAGCCCTGAAGCCAAGTTAAGATCAGAATTAATAATACCAGCTCACTGCAGCCATGTTCTCTCCAGGACAAGGGATTGTGGGAAGCAGGAGTCTCTCTAAGCTCCTTCCCCTCAAACAAAAACACATCACTTTGCACATCTCCACATGTACTCTCAATATATCTTATGTTATTACAATGAGACATGCAACTTATAACTAGTATACTTATAAAAATGTGCATTTATATTTTTTATAACCTATTATATTGAGAAATCAGGTAATTCAGCACTTTGAAGTCTTTAGGGTGGCCTGACCTAAGACCTCATTAGCAAATTCTGAATAATTCAATATATATTGAATTATTAGGTATTCATGTTACTTAATTACTACAATACATGCTGGGTTCCATAGCTCCCATAACAAGTCCATAATACCCCATAACACCCCCACCTCCAGACGGAGTCTTACAAAGACGGAGTCTCACAAAAGCTAGTCGTGTCCTGCAGGATACGGCTAGGGAAAAATAAGGTCTTAGCCTGAAGGTGGTAGTAACACTACTAGCGATTTTACATATACAGCACCATAACTACACTTCACTGTACAGTTATACAACAAGGTGACATACAACATGGCAATCTACAAATTCTCATGGCTCCACTGAACCTTCCCAGAAAAACATGCAATTCCGCCCCTACCATACACCATACAAAACCCATGAATGGAATAATACTAGAACAGAGTGCAGAGGTTACTAGAAAAAAAAAAACAGTTCAACCACATCCACATACTGAAGGGGTGTAACCATTAACTACTTTAGTGGTTACTAACATAATACATTTTTACAATGCAAGGACTACACACAAAGCCCACTGTGAAAGCCAGCACCGACAGGCCTGTGCCTCCGCTGCGGTAAATCCAGCAGGCAACTTGTACTCCAGGATGGCATCTTCCTGATCAGGAGATGAGAGTAGAGCCAAACCCAGAGCAGTCAGGTATACCCCAGGCAGAAACTTCACAAAAAACATGTCAAGGTGTCTCTCTAAGCTCCTCCCCTTCAAACAAAAACACATCACTTTGCACATCTCCACATGTACTCTCAATATATCTTATGTTATTACAATGAGACATGCAACTTATAACTAGTACAGTGGTACCTCGGTTTACGATATTTTTTCGTTCCAGAATGCTGTTCAAGTGCCATTACCAAACGAATTTATCCCCATAAGGAATGATGTAAAATAGACTATTCCTTTTAGACCCCCAAAAATACACTTACAAAAGCATTTAAAAAAATAAACTTACATAAAAGGGCGAATTTGGGGACCATCGTAAACCGAGGTACCACTGTACTTATAAAAATGTGCATTTATATTTTTTATAACCTATTATATTGAGAAATCAGGTAATTCAGCTCTTTGAAGTCTTTAGGGTGGCCTGACCTAAGACCTCATTAGCAAATTCTGAATAATTCAATATAATTAGGTATTCATGTTACTTAATTACTACAATACATGCTGGGTTCCATAGCCCCCATAACAAGTCCATAATACCCCATAACAGTCTTGCACATTTTAGTTATAGCATGATTGAAGAATTGTGGCATATTTTTGTATAACACTTCGTAAAATTAAATTAACACGATTCGGGGAGGAAAAAAAATTTCGAGCGCGTCGCCCGCGGGATACACACCATCCTCTGCTAGGAGTTTACAGTTTACATTGGGCCAAACCTCTCTAGGCTTCTTTGGCGTGGAAAACTGCTCCAACGGGATGCATTCTTTCAAGTAACTGCAACTGGACCACATCACGACCACCAAGGTCGTATGTTAACACACTTCACATACACACTTCAACATCTGAAAATCGAGATAGGGCAAGCATCGCAGCTAAGACCCACCGTTATCCTATGCCACTACTAGGATTCACTGGCCTCATAAAACAAGGTAGCCATGATCACTTGACCGTTTCCAAGGTCACCTTATTCCACACAGGTAACACTAACACTTCTGGCAAGTCAAAGTAGGCTGGTGTCAGGGAAACGCCTTCCCCTGAACAAAATATTGATGGAAAAATTAATAAATAAGTGGTACCGTTTATGGTCCCAAACTCACCCTTTATGTAAGTTATTTTTAAATGCTTTTGTAAGTGTAATTTGGGTCTAAAAGGACTAGTCTATTTTCAACTTTTCTTAAGGAGATAAATTCGTTTGGTAATGGCACTTGAACAGCATTCTGGAATGAAAAATTAAACCGGTACCACTGTAATAGTAAACGAAGGATATTTATAATAAGATGGTTTCTGGATTTTAATATAAAAATAAATAGAAATAAAATATATATTCCGTTGTGGTTCAGGTCTGTTGGTGAGACAGGAGGTAATAACCGGAGAGGGGAGAATAGATGATGGTTGTGTCTCTGTAGGTGGTATGTCTCCGGAGTAGATGGTGAATCTCCTGGGACCACGAGGTTGAAATACCACACTGTAGGTATCCAAAGGTAGATGAGATCTTCTGCAACACCCTCTAACGCACACAAGTTAGAAACTAGAGAGGAGTTGTTGTGGAATTCCCGTTAAGTCCAGGGAAAATCTTGCTCGTAAGTCATGCGTCTGTCCTGGAGAACCAGTCCAGCGGCAGAGCTGATAATAAAGAAAATATTCTGGTTACCATAAGTCTTAAAACATTTAAGATAGAAAAGGTGTTTCAAGATGACCAAGTCACTACTGGTAACCAAAGAAAACATAATAATCAAACAAAAGAAATACTCCTGGTAGAGCGCCTTACCTGATTCGGAGAAGAGTGAAGGTGAAGTGACTTTCCACTCCCCAACCGACACCAGGTAAGAGTCATACTACCAGGAGTAGAAAGTAAAAACCCTCAGACAACCGGGAACAAGAGTTTAGCTCCAGCCCGCTAGATGGAATTGCTGGCTGTAACTCATTAATAATGCTCCCGGCTGACTGAACAACCGTTACCTTATTTACAACTACTTTTCCCTCACAGCTGGGAACGTCTCATTCTCTTAATTGTTTCTCATGTCTGGCAGGACATCCCCCATACTGGTCGTACAGGGTGGCCAGCATGACAGCATACACCTCCATACCACCCATGGCAGCATGCTGGTCCCAGCAGCCGGAGTCCATCCCCACGGCCCGCGTCCTTCCACATCTCCGAGGATGTCAGCTCCTTCATAGTAGATTCTCCTGTCCTGGCACACCAGACAGAATCTCTCATACACCACTGCAGCATCACCGCCATCATCTCCTGAGCTAGGCAGCATCGCAGCATCACAGCATGGCCACAGCATCGCAGTACGGCCCCAGCATCGCAGCACGGTCACACCATCACAGCACGACCACAGCATCTCAGCGTCACAGCACGGCCACAGCATCACAGCACGGCTACAGCATCGCAGCACGGCCCCAGCATCTCAGCACGACCGCGTCACAGCATGGCAGGCAGCATCAGACAGCCTCACCTCAGTAACCAGCAGCATCATAAGCAGCCGACATCAGCAGTAAGAGGCTATGGTCAGATGCTCAAGGTGAGGTGAGGTCACTTCTGGTCATTAACAGAGGTGCGGTCACTCATCCCTGGCAACTGCGGGTAACTTGCGGCCCGTGGGTGATGGTCACAGGCTGGGTGACACCCACTACAATGGATGACAGACCAGGGCAGCAATACAGCAACTGGAGCACATCAGCTGGGTGACTGGGCACATCAGCTGGGTGACTGGGCACATCAGGTGGATAACAATGAGAGCCAGCTCTTCAATGGGTGATAGTTGTGGGTGATTCTTCCAAGGCGGGCTGGGTGACTGGGTAACTTCTCGATTCTCTGTAAATATTCAATTTCGGCCAGTAATTGCTTCCCCCAAAAGTCTCATCCAAACACTCACAACCTCCACCATTTATCCCAACCCAACACACAACTCCACCAAATATAATATTACAACCACACAATTACTCAGACCCGCGGTCAAAAGGGTCAGCTTAGGTCACTTGGATTATAATATCACACAGATATTTACTTTAACTTTACACACACAAAAAAAATGGTAGCAAATGGTAGCATAACACAAATATAACCGAGCAGTCAAAAGGCACATGGGACTGGTTCCTACAATAAAAATAATAAGAACCACCACCGCTGCCACCATGTCATGTAGGGGGGTAAGGAAACTGGGGATAATTGGGGAATAGAGGAGTAAAGGGAGGGAGTGAGTAGGCAGGAGAGGTGAGGTTGACAGGCGCGGGGGTAATGTGAGGTCACTTGTGACTACACCATCACCTCTCATTACCACCTAACACTACTCACCCTCTCAGTACTTGACCTATAAGTAATACAATAAAGTATAAGAATAAAGAATTATAAGAATATAACGGGGACAGTGAATATTACTATTCCACTCAAACACAGTTTATTTAAGTCCTTGTACAATAATATATTTGGGAACAGGAGAACACTATTGAGTTTAGATAAATGGGGATTGTACATATAAGCAGGGAGACAGGGAATACAATCAACTGACGAAACAAAATACAGTGTACGTTACTATGGTCCCAAACTCACCCTTTATGTAAGTTTATTTTAAATGCTTTTGTAAGTGTAATTTTAGGGTCTAAAAGGACTAGTCTATTTTACAACTTTTCTTAAGGAGATAAATTCGTTTGGTAATGGCACTTGAACAGCATTCTGGAATGCAAAAATATGTAAACCGGACCACTGTATAACTACAATATAGTTCAGAGGACAGTTCACCACAGGAACTCAGTCACACTTCCAGCCCAGTCCCAAGACCTGCTCCAACGAACTCTGCCCAGTGTCTCCAACAGTCTCTCGAGACTCTACAGCAGTCTCTCCCAGAGCTCTGCACACCGGCACGCTCTGCTAGAATCTTGTGCCCAGAGCTCTGCACACAGGCCAGAGCTCTGCCCGAATGTCTCCAGCCCAGAGCTCCGCACACAGGCCAGAGCTCCGCCAGAATGTCCCTCTCTAGTTGTTTCCTCGGCCTTATATGGTCCTCCAAGCATCCCCCCAATGAGGAGTGCACCATGTGCTTTGACCTGACGCCGAAACCTGACGCTAGTCCAAAAGACAAAAGACCTGAGACTTAAGTCGAGAGGCGTGTCTGACAGCTATTTACGAAGGGCAGGTGTGGCTGCTTAGGTAGACCTCACAGCACCCTGACTACATCACAACCCCCGGCTAACGAACACCCCGGAAATCGTACAATTATGTAAGTATAATATTGTAAGTGCTTGTGGAAGTGTATTTTTGGGGGTCTGAAATAGACTAACCTACGTGACATTATTTCTTAAGGAAGTAAATTCGTTCGGTAATGGCACTTGAGCAGGCTTCTGGAATGAATTTTTTTCGTTAGCCGGGGATCCACTGTATATCTTTCTTGCCATATCTTAACCCTTAATCGGTCCAAACGTATATATACGTTAGTACTGCTACTGCCCCGAATATTTTGAAAAAAAAAAAAAATTTTTTTATAGAAATAAAGAGCACATTTTTTTAAGTGTTATAGGATAAAAAAAATTTTTTTGGGTCAGTACTTACCGAGATATGAGGCAGTGAAGTTGGCTCTGGATGCTCACCTGACAGCAACAGGAGTCCTGCCACTTGCAGAATCGTTGCCGATATACCTTTTTTTCTCTTTTTTTTTATTATTTTTATATAATTTTTATGTTATGATAATTACAATTTATAGTAGTTCTTGTGATTTCATAGCCAATCTTTGTTCTGACACTAATACAGTAGACCCCCGAGTTTCGTAAACCCTGGAAATCGTACAGTTATGTAAGTATAATATTGTAAGTGCTTGTGGAAGTGTATTTTTGGGGGTCTGAAATAGACTAACCTACGTGACATTTTTCCTTAAGGGAGTAGATTCGTTTGATAATAGCGCTTGAGCAGACTTCAGGAGTGAAGTTTTTACGAAACTCGGGGGTCCACTGTATTAGGTACTGAAATTGTACTCAATAATAATAATAATAATGATAGTGCATAAAAATAATAATAATAATAATAATGATAGTGCATAAAATAATAATAATGATAGTGAATAATAATAATAATAATAATAATACGTAATAATAAAGTTCCCCTGAAGCATTATGTAAGATTTGTGTCGCTGCCTTATCTCATCTGATCTCCACTAATGATGACTGGTGACATTTGATGGGGGAGTGAGGGTAGTCTTATCTTTTCTAATCAGTCCAGTAATTACAGTGATGACATTTGATGAGATTATACTGCTTCCCTTTATGTGTTACTCAAGCCTGTCTGTCTGTATCTGTCTGTCTGTGTGTCTGTCTTTCTGTCTGTCTGTCTGTGTCTGTCTTTCTGTCTGCTTGTCTCAGAGAGTAGCTCATAAACCAACTGGTATTATGCAGATCACAAGCACATTACAGTGGACCCCCGGCTAACGAACAAAATTCATTCCAGAAGCCTGCTCAAGTGCCATTACTGATCGAATTTACTTCCTTAAGAAATAATGTCACGTAGGTTAGTCTATTTCAGACCCCCAAAAATACACTTCCACAAGCACTTACAATATTATACTTACATAATTGTACGATTTCTGGGGTGTTCGTTAGCCAGGGGTCCACTGTATATCACTTTGTCTTGATTTTTTAGTTATCCTAGGTAATTTACACTATGTATAATTGTATTTACGTATGTGTTCCTGTGAGACAGAGACAGATAGATACAATCAGACAGACAGAGATAGACAGCCAATCGGGTACCCAGCTGCTGGCCAGCCAGGTGGCCAACCAGCTGCTTGCCAGCCAGGTGGCCAACCAGCTGCTTGCCAGCCAGGTGGCCTGCCAGCCGGCCGGCATCACTTTCCACTTCAAATTGGAGTGTTAATATGACATGACATCAGTGGATCCTTGGTGTTTGCCGCAGTGTTTGCTCTAGCTGGCGCTCAATTTAACTGGTGCTCCCACAAGGTACTAAGTGGTCCCAGATTTTTTTAATATGGCACACACCGAGTGTTAAGACCCATTCTATGCAACCAGGCATCTGAGGCCAGTCGTGCCAAATTTGGAGGCATGAAAAATAAAACGTATATATACGTTTGGGGCAGTAGCAGTATTAACGTATATATACGTTTGGACCGTTTAAGGGTTAAATCTTCCAAGCAATCATGGCACCCAGTAGGCATACAAATGTTGCTGAAAGTGGCAAGAAAAGGTTTAAGCGTTTAAGTCTTAGAATTAACGAAGAAAATAGAGTTATTAGACAAGAGATAGCCTGTGGCCGTAATGAAGCATCACTGTGCACATAAAAAGAATGAGGTAAATATGAGTGTGTGATGACTGACTGACTGATTTACTGACTGACTGATTTACTGACTGACTGATTTACTGACTGACTGACATACTGACTTGACTGATTTACTGACTGACTGTATTGCTGAGTTACTGACTGACTTGACTTACTGACTTGACTGACTTACTTGACTGATTTACTGACTGACTGATTTACTGATTGACTGAATTACTGACTGTATTACTGACTGCCTTACTGACTGTATTACTGACTGTATTACTTACTAACTGACTTGACTGATTTACTGACTGACTTAAAGTTAGACTTTTTCACTGAAGAGGACCCTGAAACGGTGTCTAGAGCAGCTGATGCCTTACCGTCAGTTGTATAATGTACTGTGGGGTAAAATAGAACAGAAATCTATTAAAGAATTTATGCATACTCCAGTACAGCCATCGACTTCAGTACCAGAACCTCTACCATCCACCTCAGCCGAGTAGGGCCACAACATAACTCTCCACAATCATCCACAAACACCAGCATCCACAATTTAAAGTAAGAAATGCAATTATTTCTGTTGCATTTGTAATCTTAAGCAGTAAAAACAACATAAAACATCACAACAATGAACTACAAATACATATTCACTTTTATTTTTGTAAGATCTGGAGGTCTAAAAAAAGTTGTTGGGCTTTTTTGGGGTTTTCAGGAATGTAACCCTATTTTTCCCATAAGTTCTTCAGTTTGTCTAACACGAATTTAACTAAAACGGCGTTTTCAGGAGCAAAACTACCGTGTTAATCAATAGTCTACTGTACAGTAGACCCTCATTTAGCACGTATTTATGTTGCATGTTATGGGTATTGCACGATTGAAGAATTGCGGCACATTCTTATCTAACACAACGTAAAACTGATATTACACGGTTCGGCTGGAGGGGAAAAAATTTTGAGTCAGTGAGGGAGTCCTACTGAGGGTGGCTATGAGCCACATCAAGTGTTTAATGCTGACTTTGTACACATAAAAAGAGGTAAACATAGGTTTGTGTGATTTACTGACTGACTTACTGACTGACTTGACTGACTTACTTGACTGACTTACTTGATTGACTTACTGAATGACTTGACTGACTTACTGACTGACTTACTGAATGACTTAAAGTTAGAGACACTCAGTACAACCATCGACTTCAGTTCCAGAACCTCTACTATCCACCTCAGTCCAGTAGGGCCACAGCATAACTCTCCACTCTCTTCACAATCATCCACAAACACCAGCACCCACAATTTAAGGTAAATACTATTATTTCTGTTACATTTGTAGTCTTAAGCAGTAAAAACAACATAATACATCACAATAATGAACTACAATTACATATTCACTTTTATTTTTATAAGATCTGTTGGTCTAAAAAAACTTGTTTGGCTTTTTGGGGACTCCCAGGAACGTAACCTTATTTTTCCCATAAGTTCTTTTAATTATCTAACACAATGTTTTCAGGAACGTAACTACCATGGTAAATGAGAGTCTACTGTATATTAAGTTAATAGTAGAACTAGGCATTAAAAACACAATAAAAAGTAAAATACATGCACATTCATTACCTTAAAATATTTGTAGTCTTAACGTAGGGCGAGAGGTGAGTAGTATTTATTTGTAGTCCCAGGCGGACTACATCCTAGGCAGATGTAGTCTGCCTGGGCAATACCTACCAGCTACATACACTGCGGCCCACAGCCATATTATTGCCATCGACATACCATGTTCACTGAGTTTTATCATTTCTAACTACCTTTAGATGCCATCATAAACAAAGGGAGAAGTAATGAATAATTCATGCCGAGAATTGTAAACAAAAGCATTATGTATTAAGGGCGGTGACTGGGCCAGACGTAGATTCATAGTTTTCTCTAACTCTGGACCAGAGAAAACATAATGATTTCCCTCCACCGACTCACCCCTCAATAGCATATAAACATTGCATGTTTATATGCTATGTAACATGTTTCTTTAATAATTTTGAAGAAAATACATATCATAGATAGATTAATGAAAATGTCTATATTAACCTAAAATAAGACATTTAATGTGCCCAAGAGTGAGTCACGAACGTATGAGCGGCCCAGGCGCACGCGTCTGGTACCGATGATTTCCGAGCGGATGTACGAAACCTGGGGGAAAATCTTGCCAAAAAAAGTTCTTGAAATCCAAATTGTACGATTTACGCACCAGATGAGAACCGGGGGTCCACTGTAATTACTGTAACTAAATACATTGGACCCCTGAGTAACGGTCTGTCCGAATAACAGTTTCTTTGTGTAAAGGTTGCTTTTTTCGGTCAATATTTTTCTCGTGTAGCGGTTTTTACTCGTGTAGCGGTCCGTACCAGACCTGTCCGTCTGCCTGGGCTTGCGCACCTTGCCGCGCAGGATGCCAGTCTAGCGTTGTTTACACTTGAGTGAACAATACCCAACGTGCTCTTTCAAATATTTCACAATAAATTTATTATGTTTATTGCTGGTTTAGTGATTGTCACTGTGAAATAAGTCACCATGGGTCCAAAGAACCTTCCTAGTGGCACCCCAGTGGTAGCATTCATGCAGGGAGTGTAGCATTCATGCAGGGAGTGTAGCAGGCATGCAGGGAGTGTAGCAGACATGCAGGGAGTGTAGCAGGCATGCAGGGAGTGTAGCATTCATGCAGGGAGTGTAGCATTCATGCAGGGAGTGTAGCAGGCATGCAGGGAGTGTAGCAGGAAGGCAGGGAAATAAGGTTTCAAGTTTTGAATTTTTCGTGTTGAGGTCTAGCTCCTGGAACGGATTAAAACCGATAGACGAGGGACCACTGTACCAGTATTGAAAAGTAAATAATTGAATACAAGATATGGACTTCCTACCATCATTCTGGGTAATTATCTCAAGTTTCATCTTCAAAGTAATTGCTTTTGCACCATCATAAAGTCAATATATTGTAAGTCGAACCATAGTAAGTCGAGGTGTACCTGTATGTTATTTACCTACATATATGATGTATGATCCTTACTGGATTAGAGCTTGCCAATGAACATATACATGAATACGAGAATAAAACCTGATTTTCCCTCCAAAATGGTTTCAGGGCGTTGATGTGTGTGATAACGCAAACACCTACATTGATGATGACTTGATTGAGGTAAAAGATGGTAAGTTTTATTACATGTTAAATACTGTAGAGTAATAAATTATAGCAAGATTTATTAACTTAAATTCAATAACATATATCAATATGCAAAACAACCACTGTGAAAAAATAGTGAACTTCCAAGCACCTTCATGATTTCTCACATTGTCAAGGACCTTAAAGAACAGAAAGGCACAATGGCTTGAACAATACACAAATAACCCGCAAATAGGAGAGAGGTGCTTACGACAATGTTTCGGTCCCACTTGTACCATATGTTTACAAAGTCGCATTGACTGAAACTTCGTCATAAGCTCCTCTCTCCTATATGTGGGGTATTTGTCTATGAAGGACCTGTAGAAATAATAGAACAGTAGAAGGTCGTATGTGAGTTGATATCTCAGCCTTATAAGCCTTCTATACCTTGATTATTCCTCGAGAGGGTTCTGGGGTCAATGCCCCCACTGCCCAGTCTGTGACCAGGCCTCATGGTGGATCAGTGCTTGATCAACCAGGCTGTTACTGTTGGCCGCACGCAAACCGACGTATGAACCACAGCCTGGCTGGTCAGGTACTGACTTCAGGTGCTTGTCTAGTACCTACTTGAAGACAGCCAGGGGTCTATTGGTAATCATCCTTATGTATGCTGGGAGGCAGTTGACCAGTCTTGAGCCCCTGACACTTAGTGTTGTTTCTTATCGTGCTAGTGGCACCCCTGCTTTTTATTGGGGGGATGTTGCATCGTCTGCCAAGTCTTTTGCTTTCATAGGGAGTGATTTTCGTGTGCAAGTTTGGTACTAATCCCTCTTGGATTTTCTAAGTGTATATGATCATGTATCTCTCGTGCCTGCGTTCTGGGGAATACAGGTTTAGGAACTTCAAGCGTTCCCAGTAATTGAGGTGTTTTATCATAGTGATGACATTTTGGAGCAGCTTGAGCTCCAAGAACTCCCTATCCTTAAAGTTGACACTTTTGTCCTCCCTGCCAATAAGCGAAGACGTTATCCTTGCAATATAGCTCGTTTAACATTTGACTGCCGTGAACTACCACCTTCGGTTTACATTGCAGGTCAACGTTTACAAGTTCGAAAGGTGACCCCTACACCACAACTGTTACGGCCCCCTACCTAACAATGGTTGTTAGGTAGTTTACCTGCCGGCCTGTGACGTAATCAAACGTGATGTTTGACTGACGGGCCGGCTGGACTGACAGTGTCATCGAGACTCTCCCCTATTCAACACTGGAGAGTTCACCAGCTCCCTGATACACTACTGGAGTTCGCCAGTCAGACCTGCGTGAGAGTTGCAGTGTGGTGCTGGTGACAAGCATCCTGATATACTACTGGAGTTCGCCAGTCAGACCTGCGTGAGAGTTGCAGACTCATGCAGTGTGGTGCTGGTGACAGCCTACAGTGCTCCAGTGCAGAGAGAACTGGAAGCTCTCTCTAGACTGTGTTACTCGAATGAGGACACTGTAGCATTATGAGGAGAGCGGCAAGTAAGGTCACCAGAATCTACTAGCTGACTGATGTACCTGCGACTATTGTACCTGAAATTATGTACCTGAGGTGTCTTGTGTGGCACTGGTTGTGTGTCTGGTGTGACACTGAGATTGTTACCCGGAGTGTCAGGTTTTTAGTGATGTATCCAGAGAGTTTGTGACGGTGGCACGACACAAGTTAAGAGTCGTGTATTTGGGGTGTGTCATAACGCGGTGCAAAGGCTTTGAGAGAAAGAGTTCATGATACAGGGGGCGTGCCATGTGGCACAGAGAAGGTGTCGTGTGACACAGCGATTGAGTCTTTATGGTACAGGAACGGGTGTCGTGGAACCCCGTAGGTGCCATAAGACAGAGACAAGGGTGTCTGAGGACACGGTGGAGAAGGAGTATCATGACAAGGTGTAGTAGTGTCCTGCGTGACACTTGTAGATGGCAGCGACTTGACATTGCTCTAAGTATATGATTTTATTTGTGACTTTTATCTGGTACCATGATTTTGTGTAAATATGTTTTTACACAAATTATTAGATTATATGATTTTATTCAGAGTATGTTTTTATATTAATAATAATAAATATTGAAAATCTGATAGTTTACTCAGTATCCCAAAGAGTCGTTTATTACAAATGTTTATTTATTTGTAATATGAGTGGCCTGTCCGGGAGCATATTATTTGTCCGGGAAATGACTGTTTGGGATAAAATTTATTACATAGTACCTGAATCTTTGTGTGTCGGTCATTTTGTGGTGGGGGTGTTACGGCCCCCTACCTAACAATGGTTGTTAGGTAGTTTACCTGCCGGCCTGTGACGTAATCAAACGTGATGTTTGACTGACGGGCCGGCTGGACTGACAGTGTCATCGAGACTCTCCCCTATTCAACACTGGAGAGTTCACCAGCTCCCTGATACACTACTGGAGTTCGCCAGTCAGACCTGCGTGAGAGTTGCAGTGTGGTGCTGGTGACAAGCTTCCTGATATACTACTGGAGTTCGCCAGTCAGACCTGCGTGAGAGTTGCAGACTCATGCAGTGTGGTGCTGGTGACAGCCTACAGTGCTCCAGTGCAGAGAGAACTGGAAGCTCTCTCTAGACTGTGTTACTCGAATGAGGACACTGTAGCATTATGAGGAGAGCGGCAAGTAAGGTCACCAGAATCTACTAGCTGACTGATGTACCTGCGACTATTGTACCTGAAATTATGTACCTGAGGTGTCTTGTGTGACACTGGTTGTGTGTCTGGTGTGACACTGAGATTGTTACCCGGAGTGTCAGGTTTTTAGTGATGTATCCAGAGAGTTTGTGACGGTGGCACGACACAAGTTAAGAGTCGTGTATTTGGGGTGTGTCATAACGCGGTGCAAAGGCTTTGAGAGAAAGAGTTCATGATACAGGGGGCGTGCCATGTGGCACAGAGAAGGTGTCGTGTGACACAGCGATTGAGTCTTTATGGTACAGGAACTGGTGTCGTGGAACCCCGTAGGTGCCATAAGACAGAGACAAGGGTGTCTGAGGACACGGTGGAGAAGGAGTATCATGACAAGGTGTAGTAGTGTCCTGCGTGACACTTGTAGACGGCAGCGACTTGACATTGCTCTAAGTATATGATTTTATTTGACTTTTATCTGGTACCATGATTTTGTGTAAATATGTTTTTACACAAATTATTAGATTATATGATTTTATTCAGAGTATGTTTTTATATTAATAATAATAAATATTGAAAATCTGATAGTTTACTCAGTATCCCAAACAGTCGTTTATTACAAATGTTTATTTATTTGTAATAACAACAGTGTAGAAACTGCTGGCGTTTTGGTCATCCAGCGAAATATTGCAGGTCCATGGCCGAATGCCCAGTCTGTGGTGCCGACAACCATGCCAGTCCTTCTTGTACTCTACCTCCCTCTTGCCTTAACTGTCATGAGGCACATCCATCGTACTCTCGCCGTTGTCAGGTTTACCTGAATGAGCAGGAAATCCGTTGTCTCAAAGAGGCGGAAGGCTTCTCATATGCTATGGCTGTCTCGCATCTACGCCTACAAGGGAGACTTCCCCGTCTTTCCTATTCTCGCATTGCTAAACGTCGCCCCACTTCTGGGGTCCCAACTTCCTCGACTTCCTCTGTGGTTACAACATCCTCCGTCACCCCTGTCTCGAATCCGAGGTCCCTACCTCGGCATCCCATACTGTCCACTCTCCTTCCTCTACTCACTCGCACAGTTCTGTGTCTACACGCCCTCATCCCCCACCTAAGTCTCAGTGCCCCCCTTCTTCTCATAAGTCCGGCAAAAAATCCCTATTGCCGGGTTCTTCGCCTCCGACTAGTTCTGTAACGTGTGTGGAGGTTCATCCTCCTCCTCGTACAATATCTTCATTCCCTGTCCCCTCTCAAGTTCCTTCCCTGACTGTCCCTCCCCAGGCCACTTCCACTCCTGTCCCCTCCCAAGCCCCTTCGACAGTTTCCTCTTCCATCTCCTCGCCCTCTACTTTAGTACAGTCTATAGTCTTCCAGATGGTTGCTCACTCTCCTTCCATTTCTAATGTTGTCCCACATTCTGCATCTTTGTCTTCCGAAAATCTGGAAGAGATCGCAGAATTTATTGCAGAGTCTGGAACGTTGATGGACACCGCTCCACCTTCGGTTCCTCCTCCTCTTTCTTCTCCGTCTACCCCCCTCCTTCCTTCACAGCGTCCTACTCCTTCTTTGATTACAGATCTTCAATCTGGTTCAATCTTTAAGCCAAGATGAATCAAGGCTGGCTCCTCCTAAGGAAAATTACGAAAAATGGAAAAGAAATAATAACAATGAAGATAAGCACTTTATTTAATAGAAAGTTATGAAAAATAATAAATACTTAAACGGTCCAAATGTATATTTACGTTAGCTCGCTCAGTGCCCCGAATCATTTGAATTTTTTTTTTTTTTTTATATATATAAATAGAGCACATTTTTTAAGTGTTATAGGATAAAAAAAAAAAAATTTGGGTCAGTAGTTACCGAGATATGAGGCGGAGAAGTTGGCACTGGATGCTCACCTGACAGCAACAGGAGTCTACCTGGAGAGAGTTCCAGGGGTCAACGCCCCTGCGGCCCAGTCTGTGACCAGGCCTCCTGTTGGACCAGAGCCTGATCAACCAGGCTGTTACTGCTGGCCGCACGCAGTCCAACGTACGAACCACAGCCTGGCTGGTCAGGTACCGACTTTAGGTGCCTGTCCAGTGCCTGCTTGAAGACAGCCAGGGGTTTGTTGGTAATCCCCCTGATGTATGCTGGGAAGCAGTTGAACAATCTTGGGCCCCTGACACTTATTGTGTTGTCCCTCAACGTGCTAGTGGCAACCCTGCTCTTCATTGGGGGGACATTACATCGCCTGCCGAGTCTTTTGCTTTCGTAGGGAGTGATTTTTGTGTGCAAGTTTGGTACTAAGCCCTCGAGAATTTTCCATGTGTATATAATAATGTATCTCTCCCGCCAGATTTAGGAACTTCAAGCGTTCCCAGTAGTTGAGGTGGTTTATCGCACTTATGCGTGCGGTGAAGGTTCTCTGCACATTTTCAAGGTCAGCAATTTCACCCGCCTTGAAAGGTGCAGTTAGTGTGCAGCAATATTCCAGCCTAGATAGAACAAGCGATCTGTAAAGTGTCAACATGGGCTTGGCATCCCTGGTTTTGAAGGTTCTCATTATCCATCCTGTCATTTTTCGAGCAGATGCAATTGCTACTTTGTTATGGTCCTTGAAGGTGAGATCCTCTGACATGATCACTCCCAGGTCTTTGACATTAGTTTTTCGCTCTATTGTGTGGTTGGAATTAGTTTTGTACTCCGATGAGATTTTAATTTCTTCACGTTTTCCGTATCTGAGTAATTGAAATTTCTCATCATTGAACTTCATATTGTTTTCTGCAGCCCATTTAAAGATTTGGTTTATGTCTGGTTGGAGTCTTGCAGTGTCTTCAACGGTGGACACTGTCATACAGATTTGGGTGTCATCTGCAAAGGAAGACACAGCACTGTGGCTTATATCCCTGTCAATGTCTGATATGAGGATGAGGAATAGGATGGGAGCAAGTACTGTGCCTTGTGGAACAGAGCTTTTCACAGTAGCTGCCTCAGACTTTACTCTGTTAACTACTACTATTTGTGTTCTACATGTTAGGAAATTATAGATCCATCTACCAACTTTTCCTGTTATTCCTTTATCACGCATTTTGTGTGCTATTACACCATGGTCACACTTGTCAAAGGCTTTTGCAAAATCTGTGTATATAACATCTGCATTCTGTTTTTCTTCTTGAGCATCCAGGACCTTGTCGTAGTGGTCCAGTAGTTGGGACAGACAGGAGCGGCCTGCTCTAAACCCATGCTGTCCTGGGTTGTGCAATTGATGGGTATCAAGATGGGTGGCGATCTTGCTTCTTAGAACCCTTTCAAAGATTTTTATGATATGGGACGTTAGTGCAATTGGTCTGTAGTTCTTTGCTATTGCTTTACTGTCCCCTTTGTGGAGCAGGGCTATGTCTATTGTTTTTAGTAGCTGCGGGACGATCCCAGTGTCCATGCTCCCTCTCCATAGGATGTTAAAAGCATTTGATAGGGGCTTCTTGCAGTTCTTGATGAACACGGAGTTCCATGAGTCTGGGCCTGGAGCGGAGTGCATGGGCATGTCATTTATTGCCTTTTCGAAGTCATTTGGCATCGTGGTGATGTCAGAAAGGCATGTGCTTGGAGTCCTGCCGCTTGCAGAATCGTTGCCGATATACCTTTTTTTCACTTTTTTATTATTTTATATAATTTTTATGTTCTCATAATCACAATAGTAGTTCTTGTGATTTCATAGCCAATCTGTGTTCTGACACTAATATTAGGTACTGAAATTGTACTCAAATAATAATAATAATGATAGTGCATAAAATAATAATAATAATAATGATAGTGAATAATAATGAAAATAATAATAATAATAGTGCATAATAATAATAATAAAAGATTTGTGAGTGCATAAAATAATAATAATAATAATAATAATAATGATAGTGAATAATAATGATAATAATAATAATAATAGTGCATAATAATAATAATAATAATAATAATAAAAAGATTTGTGTCGCTGCCTTATCTCATCTGATCTCCACTAATGACTCTGGTGACATTTCACGAGAGGGGTGAGCCATAGTCTTATCTCTTCTTATCAGTCCAGTAATTACAGTGATGACATTTGACAGCTTACATTGCTTCCCTTTATTTGTTATGCAAACCTGTCTGTCTGTGTGTCTGTCTGTCTGTCTTTCTGTCTGTCTGTCTGCCTATGTGTCATCTCCTTTCTGTCTGCTTGTCTCAGAGAGTAGCTCATGAACCAACTGGTATTACGCAGATCACAAGCACATTATAACACTTTGTCTTGATTTTTTTAGTTATCCTAGGTAATTTACACTATGTATAATTGTATTTACGTATGTGTTCCTGTGAGATAGAGATAGAGACAGATAGATACAGACAGACAGACAGAGATAGACAGCCAATCAGGTACCCAGCTGGCCAGCCAGGTGGCCAACCAGCTGTTTGCTAGCCAGGTCCCCAGGCAGGCAGGCAGCCAGCTGGTTTGCCAGCCTGCCGACATCACTTTCCACTTCAAAGGGGAGTGTTAATATGACATGACATCAGTGAATCTATGGTGTTTGCCGTGCTGTTTTCTCTAGCTGGCCCTTAATTTAACTGGTGCTCCCACAAGGTACTAAGTGGTCCCAGATTTTTTTAATATGGCACACACCGAATGTTAAGACCCATTCTATGCTGACCAGGCATCTCAGGCCAATCGTGCCAAATTTGGAGGCAGGAAAAATAAAATGTAAATATACGTTTGGGGCAGTAGCAGTGCTAACGTAAATATACGTGTGGACCGTTTAAGGGTTAAACATGAACATGAAATCCTATCTTAACCCTTTCAGGGTCCAACGCCATTTTTGGAAGGGGTGTGCCAGTGTCCAAGAATTTAAAAAAAAAAAATTCCCATTTTTTCTTATGAAATGGTAGAGAATCTTTTTTTGAAGGTAATAAAACAAAAAGTATGAGATTTGATTGAAAATTGACGAAATTATGCTCTCGCGAATTTTGATGTGTCAGCGATATTTACACATCGGCGATTTTGCTGACTTTGACTCCCATTTTAGGCCAATTACATTATTCCAGTCGACCAAATTCTTAGCTATTTCACTAGTATTACTTCTATTCTATCGATTGAGCACAAGAAATCGCCCAGTCAACTGTTTCAACTACAAACTAAAGTGATTGGAAATTGGTAATTTAGCCAATTTAACTCAAAGTTCAAAATATTTCAGTTTCAAAATAGGGTGCAGAATAAACAATGCAGGCATTCCTGGCACTAAACTAACATTTCCTCTTTTCATTAGTTACATTTTCAGTCTTTACAAATGAATTCCATTTTGATTTTTTATTCACATAATAAATTTTTATTCAAACCAAAAAATGGAAGATTTACTGTTATGCAATATTGTAATAATTGCACAAATAATATCACCACATTTGTGAACGTATATTAGACCCACCAACTGGCGCGTATTAGACGTGTGAGGTCATTTATTTACTCTTGAACATCGACAAAAATTGAACATTTCCGCTACTTTGAGCTCAGTTTCAAGCCATTTCCAGTACTAAAACCAATCAAAATCATCTCTATATCTGTAATATGTCTTCCATTCTATCAAATGAGACCAATAAATTGCAAATACAACTGTAAAAAGTATACGAAAAAACACTGCAAATTCGATGTTTTAATCGAAAATTGCAGTTTCAGTTTTTTCTCTCATTATGCACTGTGTGCTGCAGGATTTGTTTTATGTGGTGCACACTTACCACATAGATGTATTCTCTCATATCTAGGCCCAAATTTACCACTCACAGCTTATCTGAGTGAGCTGAGCTCATGACGTAGAACTATGGTTTGGACCCTGAACTTATAGCCGTAGAACTACGGCACGGACCCTGAAAGGGTTAAAGATAAAAATGAAAAAATTAAATAAAAAATAAAACTGAATTCAAAGCTAATTTATACAGATGAAAGGTGGTAGATGAACGTGTCGATGTTCTTGACACGGAAGCTCTGAATTGTTCCTTGTTTTCTGAACTTCTTGCTGTTGTTGATGAATCGAAGGCTGTGTCAACAACCACTCGGTTGACAGATGTTTCCAAAACCACTCAGTTGACAGATGTTTCCAGAACCACTCAGTTGACGGATGTTTCCAAATCCAAGTTGGAAACTATTAGTCAAAGATAACAGGGACTCAGGTGTCGTCCACTTGTGGATCTTGTAGTTGCCTGGGTTGTTGTTTGATTCTAGAGGAACCACAGTCGAGTTGTAAGACAGCAAATAAACGTCTCGTGCCCCATCAGACACTCTGCTTTGTGCCAGATGACCCTAGCTGGCCCAGAAGGCTGTAATGACATAAAAAGACATAATTACTCACAACTCTAATAATCACTCACATGGTAGGCATAAGTTATTTAAAAGAAATGGTGAGAGACTTAAACAGATTACTTTACTTTAAGGCAAGGCATGGCAGAGCATAATTACCTCTCAAACAGTAATCTAAGAGGGAAGCTCTTACATAAAATACATTAAGACAGGAGCAGCTGTGTATACTTACAATGTGTTGGGGGCAGTCAGTCAAGTGGCAAATCCCTTGGCCGGAGCCTCGCACTTCACCTCTCACCGGGTGGAGAAAAGGAGTGGGGGGATAGCGGGAGCTAGACACTCACCCTACCTTAACAAGCTGACTACCACACAACTATCACTATACAGACATTCACACTTTCATTACTCCCATCTATGGACTTTTCCCTCACACGTGATAGGGACTTCTTGCAATTCTTGATGAACACAGAGTTCCACGAGTTTGGGCCTGGGGCAGAGTGCATGGGAATGTCATTTATCTCCTTTTCAAAGTCATTTGGCTTCAGAATAATGTCTGATATGTTTGTGTCTACCAAATTCTGTGGCACTCTCATAAAAATTAATTTAAGTTTTTGACTCTCAGACTGGTTAGCGGCTCGCTAAAAACTGAGTCATATTGGGACTTAAGGAGCTCACTAATTTCCTTGCTGTCATCTGTGTAAGACCCATCTCGTTTAAGTAGGGGCCCAATACTGGATGTTGTTCTCGACTTTGATTTGGCTTAAGAAAAGAAATACTTTGGGTTTCTTTAGATTTCATTTATGGGTTTTAGTTCTTCCCGCGTTTCTTGACTCCTGTAAGATTCCTTTAGCTTTAGTTTGATGTTTGCTATTTCTCTGACCAGTTCTCCCTACGTATTGCAGATATATTGGCCTCAATTATTTTTACATCTCCTTAATAATGTGAGAAATCACAAGAGTGGTGAAAGTTCACTTTTTTTCACAGTGTTTTTTTGCATATTTTTATATCACCTGTTTACTGTGATCTTATTGCATATTAAAGCAAGAATGATTCACTTATGCAACATTTTGGAATCTTTATTTAGGAAATGTTTCACCACACAGTGGCTTCATCAGTTCAATACAAATTAGAACAATAGAAGCAGAGGAGGAGTTTGAGGTAATCAGTCCCTCAGCCTGAAATTGAGGTGTTCAGCTCTTCAATCTAGAAGAAAGTACAGCATATGCTGTACTTTCAAGTTGAAATACAGAGAGAAGGAATTACAGTAGACCCTTGAATTTCGTGATTAATCTGTTCCAGAGAGTCTGCCGAAATTCAAAATTCACGATTTTCAAAACCATTTTCCCCATAAGAAATAATGTACAGTGGACCTAAAAATTACGATATTAATCCGTTCCAGAGGGCTTATCGTAAACCGAAAATATCGTAATCCGAATATTTTCCCCATAAGAAATAATGGTAATAAAATTAATCCGTTCCAGACACCGAAAAGTATTAAAATAAATTCTTTTTGTACAACATATAGACATTAAATTACACAGAAAACAATGAGAAATATACATAATTTAATAGTGTACTACAATAACATGTCACTTACCTTTATTGAAGAGTTGTCGATGTGTGGAAGATGGGAGGAGGGGGGAGGATGAAGGAGTTGCTAGTGTTTGGAAGGGGAATCCCCTTCCATTAACACTGCAGGTACCAAGTTCTTTTCTGGGGTTACTGGCCTTTTTCTTTTAATGCCACTAGGACCAGCCTGAGAGTCATTGGACCTCTCTCTCACAAAAAATCTGTCCAGGAAGCTCTGTGTCTGGCAATTCTTTAAAACATCCCTGAAATGGGACACCACAGTGTCATTGTACATGTTGCCAGCACGGCCTGCAACAGCTTTGTTAGGGTGATATTCATCCATAAAGCCTTGCACCCTGCTCCACATCCCACAAATCTCCTTAATCATTAAAGAAGGCAACTTCCTCCATCTCTGTTCCTCCTCCTCTGAACCATTTTCCTGAACTGTGGTCTGTTGTTGCTGTTGCTGTTGAAGCTCTTGCAGATCTTCAGTGGTTATCTCTTCATTGTCCTCCTCCACCAACTCTTCCACATCCTCGGTACTAACATCCAACCCCATGGACTTGCCCAGTGCCACAATTTCTTCCACAACTGGCTCAGGCTCAGGGTTCTGAGGCTCATCCCCAAAACCTTCAAAATCCCTCTCTTGGACACAGTCTGGCCACAATTTTCTCCAGGCAGAGTTCAAAGTCCTGGTAGTCACTCACTCCCAAGCCTTACCTATAAGGTTTACACAATGCAGGATATTGAAATGCTCTTTCCAAAACTCTTTTAGGGTCATATTAATGTCTGTGGTTACTTGAAAGTACTTTTCAAACATTGCTTTGGTGTAGTTTCTTTTAAAGTTTGAAGTGACCTGCTGGTCCATGGGCTGGAGGAGAGGAGTGGTATTAAGGGGCACTTGAGTCCCAATTTATTTTCCAGGAGGTATTTCTTCACACGGGCAAAAACACTTCATTGAACCAATCAAGGAAAATTTCCCTCGTGACCTATGCCTTACTGTTAGACTTCCACATCACACACAAATTATCCTTGGCGACACTGCATCTCTTAAACACACTGGGATTTTCAGTGATACACCAATAAAGGCTTCACTTTAAAATCCCCGCTAGCATTAGCACACAACATAAGAGTTAGCCTGTCTTTCATAGGCTTGTGTCCTGGCAGTGCCTTTTCCTCCTGTGTAATGAAGGTCCTGTTTGGCATTTTCTTCCAAAAGAGGCCTGTTTCGTCACAATTGAACACTTGTTGGGGTTGGAATTGTTCAGCCTCTATGTACCCCTGGAATTCCTGCATATATTTTTCAGCCACACTTTTGTCACAACTAGCTGCCTCACCATGCCTTATCACACTATGTATGCCACTACGCTTCTTAAATCTGTCAAACCAGCCTTTGCTGGCTTTAAATTCGTTCACTTCAGCACTCGTTGCAGGCATTTTCTTGACGAGATCATCATACAACTGCCTTTGCTTTTTCAGATATTATTGCCTGTGTAACACTATCTCCTGCTAATTGTTTCTCATTGATTCACACCAACAACAAATTTTCCACATCTTCCAGCACTTGCGATCTCTGTTTTGTGATCATATTTGCACCTTTCGCAACAACAGCTTCCTTGATTTTATTTCCCTTGGCCACAATGGTAGCGATGGTTGAATTGGCTTTTCCACACAGTCTGGCCAGCTCAGCGATACGCACTCCACTTTCATATTTTGCTATTATCTCCTTCTTCAGTTCTACCGTATTTCTCAGCCTCTTTACCACAGGGCTGGCACTAGGAGCTTTCTTTGAGCCCATGGTGGCTTATTTAGTAGTCACACACAATAATCAAGGGCCAAAAACAATGGATTGTTAAGAAATGTTTTGTATAAACTCTCAGGATAATGTTCACTCAACCAGAAACAATGCTACACTGTGTGACAATGTGCATGGGAGGCAGGCTTGCGGGCTTTGTATGTGCGCTGGGCACTGGACAGGTTCTGTACCATCGACAAAAACTGAGCCAATCGGCAAAAACGGAGGTAATATTTCCAGGAAAAAAGTGCGCGAAAACGGAGATACACAAAAACCGAGGGTCTACTGTAATCCTTAAATTTATACATTTATATTCCCTCTTCTCTCTCCATAATTGATCCTTCAACATTATTGCTACCCCTCCATTAGCTCTAACTCTCTCAGATACTCCGGACTTAATCCCATTTATTTCTCCCCATGAAAACTCCCCTACTCCCTTCAGCTTTGTTTCGCTTAGGGCTAGGACATCCAACTTCTTAGCAATCATTGCTTTTTTATTATCCGCACTACATCTGCGCACATTCCAACATCCCAGTTTTATAAAGTTTTTCATTTTTTGTTTTTAGTAGTTTATGCAGAAGGGGTTACTAGCCCATTGCTCCCGGCATTTAGTCGCCTCCTACAACATGCATAGCTTACGGAGGTAGATTCTGTTCCACTTTCCCGTTTCCTTTTTTCAGTTAATTCCCATTTTCTCATTAAAAATAGGCAACTTTTAATTTCTCCCACAGAACCAATAAAGATGGAAGATTGGGTGGATAATGGTGACTGTGATAAGATGTGCAATGACGGTGAGGACAGGAAAGATGTACAGCTAGCCCTCCACTTTCGTGAGCTTCCAACATTCGCGAATGCCCAGCCGCCCAATCATATTTACCAAACAAATGTGGAAAAAAAGTACCGGAAATCGCTTCCCGCCGCATCCCTACTACCCTCCCTCTTACCCCCTCAACCGGTGTCTTTGTGTGGTGGTGCAAGTATGGCCCCAAAGCGAGCAGCAACCGCTATTGAGCCAACCCGTAAGCGCTCAAAGAAAGTCATGAATCTGGAGGAGAAGGTAAAATTGCTAGACAAGTGTAGGGCAGGGTATTTGAGCAATTCTGCCATTGGAAAATTATTTAATGTAAACGAAAGCACAGTGCGCTCTATCAAGAAAAATGAGGCGAAGATAAGGGAGGCACTAGCATCTACTGCTCCTCCCTCAGCCAAGCAAGTGTCACAAGTAAGAAACAGTGCAATGTCTAAGATGGAATCAGCATTATTTGTGTGGATTTCAGACCAAAATAGAAAAGGAAATCCCATAGACAGCAATATGATTCGTGCAAAGGGAAAGACTTTGTATGATACGTTGGCTAGTGCTGAGGCTAGCACCAGTGCAGAACCAGTATGTCCTACCATCATCCATCCTGACTTCCTAGCAAGTAAAGGATGGTTTGATAAATTTAAGAGACGGTTCTCCCTGCACAACCAGAAGATGAGTGGAGAATCAGGTTCGGCAGATCACATTTCGGCAGCTGCATTCCCTGGCGCTTTGAAAAAAATCATCGATGAGAAGGGATACAGGCCTGAGCAGGTGTGGAATATGGATGAAACAGCCCTGTATTGGAAGAAGATGCCTGCCAGGACCTTCATCGCCAAGGAGGAGAAGAGTGCGCCAGGGTTCAAGGCTGCAAAAGACCGATGCACATTAATGCTATGTGCTAATGCTGCTGGGCACATGGTAAAGCCAGGCTTTATTTATAAAGCTGCCAACCCCAGAGCACTGAAGGGACGCAACAAGAATCTCCTTCCAGTATTCTGGATGCACAATCCGAAAGAATCGACCACCAACGTTATCTGTATGGACTGGTTTCACCACTGCTTCCTGATGGAGGTACGGGCGTACCTACAAGAGAAGAGCCTCCCAAACAAAATCCTCCTGCTTCTTGATAATGCTCCAGGTCACCCACCATCACTGGAGGGAATGTGTGACGATGTTGAGGTTGTGTTCATGCCGTCAGACACAACCTCCCTGATACAACCTCTTGATCAGGGTGTGATAGCTACATTTAAAGCCTACTACACACAAAGGTCAATGCAAAGGCTCCACACTGTGTTGGATGCAGATCCAGATATGAGTGTCACTCAATACTGGAAGAAATTCACCATCGCTGACTGCCTCTCAATAGTGCATGAGTGTGTCAAGGATTTGCGCCCTCAGACAGTGAAGGGTTGTTGGAGGGCTTTGTGGCCAGAGTGTGTGTGTGATTTTGTTGGATTTGGTCCTCAGGATGAGGTTAACAAAGCCGTGAGGAAGACTGTGGAGTTAGCAAGGCTAGTTGGTGGTGAAGGGTTCGAGGACATGCAGGAGGGTGAGGTGAGAGAACTGGTTGAAGAACATGCACTGGGCCTAAATGATGAAGAATTGTTGGAGATTGTGCAGGCAGAGATTGAAGATGAAGAAGAGGAGAGTGTTGCTGAGGCCATTCAACCTCAAGCCCTCACTCTTGAAAAACTAGGGCAAGCGATGAGAATGACAGCACAGCTCAAACAATTTTTTTACGACATAGACCCATCGATGTTGAGGGCGTTGAAGGTGATGAGCGACATTGATAGGAGCATAATTCCCTACAAAAAACTGTTTGTAGATATGAAGAGGAAACGATCTCAGTTGCCCATCACAATGTTCTTCACAAGGAAGCCTGCCGCTACCACTACTGCCTCACCTGAACCTCAACCGGTGGCAGAATCTGACTCCGTTGCTAACTCTGACTCCAGCGATATCGGCAGTGATGCTGGCAGTGAAGAGTTAGAATCCACACATTAGACTCACCATGCCATGCAGTTACACTCCATATAATCACCTCCGTTCAACTGTCATCAGTAACTGCATGGCTAACTATCATCACCATCATCATCGTCATTGTCATCTTCATCACAAGTCGTCAGAGTTCGTCTGGTGAGTGTTTTGTTTGTTCATTATTTGTTATTAAACCATAACTTGTATATGCAATATTTCACGATATTTTCATGTGTTTTATGATTGTTCGTGGTTCAATAGGTTAAGGAAGCAGTAATGTTAGGCTAAGTAAATGCTATTATTATATTTCTCTACAATATACAGTGGTACCTCGACTTACGATGGTCCCCAAACTCACCCTTGTATGTAAGTTTATTTTTTTAAATGCTTTTGTAAGTGTAATTTTGGGGGTCTAAAAGGACTAGTCTATTTTACAACATTTCTTAAGGAGATAAATTCGTTTGGTAATGACACTTGAACAGCATTCTGGAATGAAAAAATATCGTAAGTCGAGGTACCACTGTATTTGTGTATCAAAACATTCGCGAATTTTCAAAATTCACAAGGATTTTGATCCTCTAACCCTCACGAATGTGGAGGGCCTCCTGTAGTTACTAACTTCCATCGCCTTGATATTTCCAGGGAAATGACGAATTACAGCCAGGTGAGAAGTTGCCAAAGATTTCTTTCTCCCCTTTCTAGAGCTCTGTGTTTTAATGTCTCTCTCTCTCTATCATCTTTTACTTGGGGGAGGGGGTCTTGATGCAGGTGAAAGGCTCTTCGCCTGCATCAAGACCCTGAAGACCACAAAGACCCTGAAGACCCTCCCAGGGAAGCCTGGTCTAAAGATGTGTAGGTCATTCAGTGTAAGAATTAACAGAGGCTTGATTTTTTTTTCTAAGCCTATTTCAGTCATTCATATCAAGAAGTAGTGAAGACTCATTCCTCCATCAAAGTCAGACATACATCCACATAATACAATGTTTGCACAGAGATGGTTGATATATAGTTGTGCATGCAGAAAGTCCATAGATATGCAAAGCATTTATAATAATATAAAATAATAATATAAAATCTTTATTTCTACAAGTACAGTGGTCCCTCGGTTTTCGTGCATCTCCAAACTCGAACATTTATGTAAGTGTATTTTCGTAAGTGCTGTTGCAAGTGTATTTTTGGGGGTCTGAAATAGACTAACCTACGTGACATTATTTCTTAAGGAAGTAAATTCGTTCGGTAATGGCACTTGAGCAGCATTCTGGAACAAATTTTCGGCGAAAACCGAGGGACCACTGTACATGCACAAGGATTTAGAAAAGGCATATGATAGAGTGGATAGGGGAGCAATGTGGCAAATGTTGCAAGTGTATGGAATAGGTAGTAAGTTACTGAAGGCTGTAAAGAGTTTTTATGAGGATAGTGAGGCTCAGGTTAGGGTGTGTAGGAGAGAGGGAGATTACTTCCCGGTAAAAGTAGGTCGTAGACAGGGATGTGTAATGTCACCATGGTTGTTTAATATTTTTTAGATGGGGTTGTAAAAGAAGTAAATGCTAGGGTGTTGGGGAGAGGGGTGGGATTAAATTATGGGGAATTAAATGCAAAATGGGAGTTGACACAGTTACTTTTTGCTGATGATACTGTGCTTATGGGAGATTCTAAAGAAAAGTTGCAAAGGTTAGTGGACGAGTTTGGGAGAGTGTGTAAAGGTAGAAAGTTGAAAGCGAACATAGATAAGAGTAAGGTGATGAGGGTATCAAACAATTTAAATAAAGAAAAAATTGGATATCACATTGGAGAGAGGGATTATGGAAGAAGTAAATGTTTTCAGATATTTGGGAGTTGACGTGTCAGCGGATGGGTTTATGAAGGATGAGGTTAACCATAGAATTGATGAAGAAAAAAAGGTGAGTGGTGCGTTGAGGTATCTGTGGAGACAAAAAACGTTATCCATGGAGGCAAAGAAGGGAATGTACGAAAGTATAGTGGTACCAACACTCTTATATGGGTGTGAAGCATGGGTTGCAAATGCTGCAGCGAGGAGGAGGCTGGAGGCAGTGGAGATGTCCTGTCTAAGGGCAATGTGTGGTGTAAATATTATGCAGAAAATTCGGAATGTGGAAATTAGGAGAAGGTGTGGAGTTACTAAAAGTATTTGTCAGAGGGCTCAAGAGGGGTTGTTGAGGTGGTTTGGTCATTTAGAGAGAATGGATCAAAGTAGAATGACTTGGAGAGCGTATAAATCTGTAGGGGAAGGAAGGCGGGGTAGGGGTCATCCTAGAAAAGGTTGGAGGGAGGGGTAAAGGAGGTTTTGTGGGCGAGGGGCTTGGACTTCCAGCAAGCATGTGTGAGCGTGTTAGATAGGAGTGAATGGAGACGAATGGTTTTTGGGACATGACGATCTGTTGTAGTGTGAGCAGGGTAACATTGTGTGAAGGGATTCAGGGAAACCAGTTAATTGATTTAGTTGGACTTGAGTCCTGGAAATGGGAAGTACAATGCCTGCACTTTAAAGGAGGGGTCTGGGATAGTGACAGCTGGGAGGGACTATTCTCAGCTGTCGTATCTGAGCGCCTCTGCAAAGACAGTGATTATGTATGAGTGTGGTGAAAGTGTTGAATGATGATGAAAGTATTTTCTTTTTGGGGATTTTCTTTCTTTTTGGGTCACCCTGCCTTGGTGGGAGACGGCCGACTTGTTGAAAAAAAAAAAAAAAAACATGCACAAGGTATACAGGCCTAGCTGACATCAATGACATACTACTGCATAGAAATCCGCTTGTTATGCAGAGCATTTAAGGCAAATTAGGTCAGTTTTGTCCCAGGTACCCATTTTACTAATGGGTGAACATAGACAACCGGTGTAAAGAAATACGCCTAATGTTTCTACCCTCACCAGGAATCAAACCCGGACACTCGCCATGTGAAGTGAGAACTTTAACCCTTAAATGGTTCAAACGTATATGTACGTTAGTACTGCTATTGCCCCAAACGTATGTTTACGTTTTATTTTTCCTGCCTCCAAATTTGGCACGATTGGCCTGAGATGCCTGGTCAGCATAGAATGGGTCTTAACACTCGGTGTAATAATAATAATAATATAATAATAATAATAATATTTTTATTTCGATGCAAGTTACAAGTATACATAGTTATTGGTAGTTACAATTATAAAACTGTAATGCAAGGAGAGCCACTGGCATGCCATGGCATTAGGGGCAGCTTATTCTAAAGACTTATTCACTAAGTACTTAATACTAGAGAAATTGATTGAGTTTATTCTAGTTATATATTATTTCAAATTACAATATGATTATACATACTATTAAAAGACAATACTAGAGAAATTGGTTGAGTTTTTTCTAGTTGTATATTTTATTTCAAGTTACAATATGTTGATGCTATACTAGTAAAATAACAATACAGTGTACTAGAGAAATTTATTGAGTTTCTTCTAGTTAAATTGAGCGCCAGCTACAGCAAACAGTGCGGCAAACACCAAGGATTCACTGATGTCATGTCACATTAACACTCCCCTTTTAAGTGGAAAGTGATGTCGGTAGGCTGGCCACCTGGCTGGTCAGCAGCTGGCTGGCCAGCTGTGTACCTGATTGGCTGTCTCTATCTCCGTCTGTCTGTATCTATCTGTCTTTTTGTCTCTATCTGTCTCTATCTCACAGGAACACATACGGAAATACAATTATATATAGTGTAAATTACCTAGGATAACTAAAAAAATGCAGACAAAGTTGGTACATGTGCTACTCTCTGAGACAAGCAGACAGAAAGGAGACGACACACAGGCAGACAGAAAGACAGACACACAGACAGACAGAAAGACACACATACACAGACAGAGAGACAGGTTTGCGTAACAAATACAAATAGTACAAATACAGTGGACCCCCGGCTAACGAGAAAACTTCATTCCAGAAGCCTGCTCAAGTGCCATTACCGAACGAATTTACTTCCTTAAGAAATAATGTCACGTAGGTTAGTTTATTTCAGACCCCCAAAAATACACTTCCACAAGCACTTACAATATTATACAGTGGACCCCGGCTAACGAACACCCCGGAAATCGTACAATTATGTAAGTATTATATTGTAAGTGCTTGTGGAAGTGTATTTTTGGGGGTCTGAAATAGACTAATCTACGTGACATTATTTCTTAAGGAAGTAAATTTGTTCGGTAATGGCACTTGAGTAGGCTTCTGGGATGAAGTTTTTTCGTTAGCCGGGAGTCCACTGTACTTACATAATTGTACAATTTCCGGGGTGTTTGTTAGCCGGGGGTCCACTGTACAAATATTTATTTCATTGCTAGTTTACATAGGTTTAGTTATTACAATCATAAATTGAAGTGCAAGGAGAGCCACTGACATGCCATGGCATTAGGGGCAGCTTAATCTAATGGCTTATAGAGTATGAACATAATATTAGAGAAATTGAGGGAATTTGTTTTATTAGATTGTTCAAATTATAATATGATGATAATACATTGTTCAAATTACAATATGATGATATTACATTGTAACAAGTGTTTATTAAGATGGTAATATAATAGTAAAAATTGAAATTATCTTAAGGAAAATGACATTGAGCATTTTTGAAAGGGTGTGTAAAGGTAGAAAGTTGAAAGTGAACATAGATAAGAGTAAGTTGATGAGGGTATCAAACGATTTAACCCTTAAACTGTCCACACGTAGATCTACGTTCATCTGCGTACTGCTCCGAATATTTTGGAAAAAAAAAAACAATTAAATGAAGAGTGCATTTTTACAAACAGGACAGGCTAAAAAAAAAATTTTTTAGGGCCAGTACTTACCGAGATATAAGCCCGCCAATTTGGTGTTGGATGCTCACCTGATGGCAACATCAAGTCCTGCCGCTTGCAGAAATATTGTATACTTTTTTTTCTAGTTTTTATTTTAATTTATATATAATTTTTATGTTCTGATAATTACAATTTACAATAGTTCTTGTGATTTCATAGCCAATCTTTGTTCTAACACTAATATTAGGCACTGAAATAGTACTCAAATAGTCACAATCACACCAACAGGTGAACATTTTCACCTGCCTTGGTCATTTACTATTGTCTATAAATATATACGAAGTATTTATAGGTCCCAGCAATGTTTTAGACATCCTGAAGTATATATGAAACTCCTTGAAGAATGGTGATATGACAATTGCCAGATAACTACTGATAAGGCAGTGACATTGATGAATGAATGTGTTCAGGGAACCCTTGCTTTTTCACTCTTTATCTATCTGTCTGTCTGTCTGTCTATATGTCTGTCTGTCTGTCTTTCTGTCTGTATCTGTCTAGCTCTGCTTATCTGTCTTTCTGTCTGTATCTGTCTAGCTCTGCTTATCTGTCTTTCTGTCTGTCTGTGTGCCTGGAGTATATGAAACTCCTTGAAGAATGGTGTGCTGACAAGTGTCAGATAACTCTTGACAGCCCAGTGACATTTGATAAATGTCAGCAGTGCTGGAGGGAACCCTCCCTTTTTCAATGTCTATCTATCTGTCTGTCTGTCTATCTATCTGTCTGTCTGTATCTGTCTGTGTCTGTCTGTTTGTCTAGCTCTGCTTATGTCTGTCTAACTCTGCTTATCTGTCTTTCTGTCTGCCTGTGTGTGTGTCTTTCCGTCTGCTTGTCTCAGTCTCAGAGTGCGGCTCATAAGCCAACAGGTATTATACACGATGCAGAAGTGACGATGCGAATTACTTGCCAGTCATGCTTATTATGTCTTATATCTACAAGCA
>WNWK01020481.1:0-35757 GCA_009830355.1 Cherax destructor | reverse complement strand
TGTTCTATTCCTCTACCTTGCGGAAAGCCCAACTACCTACGGCGGCTTCTCGCTCTTTCTTTCTAGACCACTTCAGTTCTCATTCCCATGCCATCGCAGTATACACCGATGGTTCAAAGTCATCTGACGGCGTCGGATTCGCAGCAGTGTTTCCGGACAGCGTTGTACGAGGGCATCTATTACCCTCGGCTAGCATATTTACGGCTGAATTGTATGCCCTTCTTGTGGCACTTATCCGTTGCATCTATGCCTGAGTCACCATTTGTGGTTGTTTCAGACTCCTTAGTGCTTTATAGGCTATCCGTAAAATCGATACCTCACCCCCTAGTTCTTCGTATCCACCTTTGGTTACGCTGTATCTTTAGCAAGCATAAAGATATTGTTTTTGTTGGGTCCCTGGTCATGTTGCGTACAGGGCAATGAACAGGCAGACACTGCTGCGCGGTCAGCAGTACATGACCTTCCAGTTTCATATAGAGGTGTTCCTTTCACGGACTATTTTGCGGTCATTGCTACCCACCTTTGCACCCGTTGGCAACAACGCTGGTCTGACCTGCTGAATAACAAACTTCATTCTATTAAACCGGTTATAGGTTTCTGGCCTTCTTCTTGTCACCAATGTCGAGGTTGGGAGACTACTCTCTCCCGTCTTGCATGCCCACTCGTCTTACTCACGGGTATCTCATGGAGAGGCTCCCTGCCCCTCTCTGTGAGCATTGTCAGGTTCCAGTGTCTGTTCGACATATCCTGTTGGACTGCCACTCTATCAACGAGCACGCAGAATTTACCTCCAACGCGTCTTCGCTCTGCGGCCTTTCTTTACCTTCCTTCTTGCAGATGGACCCTCCTTTAATCCTGACTCTCTCATTGACTTTTTGACAGAAACTGACTTACTACACAAACTCTGAAGATTATACCTCTAGCACCTCCCTCAGTCCCTTCTATCTCGATCTCTTACTACCCTCCACCCCTGCACTATCCACCGTCATCTTGCACTCCATACCCTACTAATCCTCCATCTCCCTCTTACAACCCACTCTCCCTGCATCCTACAATAACCTGCAGCGCTGTATAACCCCTGTGGTTTAGTGCTTCTATTTGATTATAATAATAATAATCTGAAGCTCGGGAGTGTCCATAACCCAAGCACTTATAAGTTAAATAACGTAGAACTTAGCCGTACAGATTGCGAGAAGGACTTGGGGGTGATGGTAAGCAGCAACCTTAAACCAAGACAGCAATGCCTAAGCGTACGTAATAAGGCTAATAGATTACTGGGATTTATATCAAAGTGTAAGCAACAGAAGTCAGCGGTTATATTACAGCTTTATACATCATTAGTAGCCTCACCTAGATTATGCAGCTCAGTTCTGGTCTCCATTTTACAGAATGGATATAAATTCGTTAGAAAACATTCAGCGACGAATGACAAAGTTAATTCATAGCAATAGAAATCTTCCGTATGACGAAAGATTGAAGACCCTTAAATTACATTCACTTGTAAGACGAAGAATGAGGGGAGACATGATCGAGGTATATAAGTGGAAGATGGGTATTAATAAGGGGGATATAAATAAGGTCTTGAGGATATCTCTCGAAGAGAGAACCCGCAATAATGGATTCAAATTGGATAAGTTTAGATTTAGAAAGGATATAGGAAAATATTGGTTTGGAAATAGGGTAGTTGATGAGTGGAACAGTCTGCCTAGTAGGGTCATTGAAGCCTGCTACACTCCCTGCATGAATGCTACACTCCCTGCATGCCTGCTACACTCCCTGCATGCCTGCTACACTCCCTGCATGCCTGCTACACTCCCTGCATGCCTGCTACACTCCCTGCATGCCTGCTACACTCCCTGCATGCCTGCTACACTCCCTGCATGCCTGCTACACTCCCTGCATGAATGCTACACTCCCTGCATGAATGCTACACTCCCTCCATGAATGCTACCACAGGGGTGCCACTAGGAAGCTTCTTTGGACCCATGGTGACTTATTTCACAGTGACAATCACTAAATCACCAAAAAAAACACCAAATGTATTGTGAATGTTTGAAAGAGCGCACTAGGTAATGTTCTCTCAATGGTAAACAACGCTTCACTGGCGGCGTCCTGCGTCCCGCGCAGGCGCGGAGCAGGCGGACAGGTCTAATACGTTACGAAACACGGCGGTTTACGATTCTCGAAGTCGTAAAAGCTACGAAACACGAAGTTTACAGTAAGAACCTTTCGAAACTCGGGGGTCCACTGTATTGGTTTGGAAATAGGGTAGTTGATGAGTGGAACAGTCTGCCTAGTAGGGTTATTGAAGCAAGGACCTTGGGTAGTTTTAAATTTAGGTTGGATAAATTCATGAGTGAGAGGGGTTGGATTTGAGGGGAATTGCACATGAGTAAATAAAATTATCAAAGCTTATTTCTTGGGTAGCATTGAAAATTAGGTTGAACAAATACAGTGGTACCTCGAGTTACGATATTTTTTCGTTCGAGAATGCTGTTTAAGTGCCATTACCAAACGAATTTATCCCCATAAGGAATAATGTAAAATAGACTAGTCCTTTTACACCCCCAAAAATATACTTACAAAAGCATTTAAAAAAATAAACTTACATAAAAGGGCGATTTTGGGGACCATCGTAACTCGAGGTACCACTGTATATATATTATTTTGAATGAAGTGTTTTTACTGTTAGTCCAGAGGAGCAATTTCAGTGGTTTTATGGGTTCAGCAGTAACAACCTGGTTGATGAGACCCTGATCTACCATGAGGCTTGGTCTCAGACCGAGCTGCGGGAGCATTGACCCCCGAAACCCCCTCCAGGTATATTGTATTTAGGACTGCTTATGTGAGTGTTATTCTTTGTACATGTATTCCATGTCACAATTTTGCTATCCTGTTCATCTTTTTTATATTTTAATGTAAGTTATGTTAAGAGAATATTAGAATAATATATGTTGTGTTACAACAGGTTGTTACGGAAGGAACGTGATCTGTCAGCAGCAGAGAAGGCGCTGGCAAACGCTGAGAGTCAGGTGGCAGATCTCACAGCCAAGCTCAACAGCTCGGAATCTGAAAGAAAAAAACTCATCAATGAAATCAGAGTGAGTTGTTCCCTATCAGACAGTTGTGAATTTGTTGATTCTATTTGTTAAAGCAGTGTTGTATGACCACTTGTGGATTTAGCGCTTAGTTTTGATTAATAATAATGTTAAAGATTTTAGCTTCTACCAAGGCAAGCAAATGTTTTTATTTGATGTGCTGTAGATTGAGAGATTACTGTTAAGACTGTGTTCACAGATTTTTTTGTTATAACAAGATGTGTTGAAGTATTTTAGTATGTTGACTGTCTTCCCTCTTGATGTTCAAGTTAAATAGAACAGATATAGTGCATTATTGGGGTATTGAGTACAGTATTGCATGGTGTTCCTTTGTAAATGAAACTACCCATGATTACACATACTGTACTTAACAATGGTACCTTCTTGAGAGTGGTGGTTTTTGCAAGTAATAAAACCCTTGTAAATAATCTAAGAATGCAGAAGGGTTTTACACAAGTCAACCTACACACAGAAAGAAGCTGACGGCGTTTTAGTCCGACGTAATTTATTTCTTTTGTGCAGTAATTGGGTAATGTAGTTTACATATAGTGAAATAGGCACAAAAGAAAGCTGTGCAGTGCACTTCAGGCAAACTACGTCAGTTTGCATGTGGCCAGCAGTAACAGCCTTGTTGATCAGACCCTGATCCACCACAAGGCCTGGTCTCAGACCGAGCTGTGGGGGCATTGAACCCCGAAACCTTCTCTAGGTATACTCCAGGTTGTTATTAAGTAATTTTTAAATGTCATAAGCTTTTCTTCCATTTGAGGATTGTACTATATTGTTCCAGTCACGGTATTGTGCCTATATATTCTTTACTTGACGTGTTGTTGGAGTGTGAGCAAGGTAATATTACTGTAGAGTAAGCGCACCTCTGGCAAGACAGTGATGGAGTGAATGGTGGTCTAAGTTTTTCTTTTTCAGGCCACCCTACTTTGGTGGGAAACGGCCGATGTGTTAATAACAACAAAACATAAGAATATAAGAAAGGAGGAACACTGCAGCAGGCCTGTTGGCCCATACTAGGCAGGTCCTTCAGATTCCATCCCACTAACTGAATATTTGTTCAACCCAATCATCAATGCTACCCAAGAAATAAGCTTTGATAATTCTATTTTCTCATGTGCAATTCCAACTCAAATCCAACCCCTCTCACTCAAGAATTTATCCAATCTAAATTTGAAACTAACCAAGATCCTTGCTTCAATAACCCTACTAAGCAGATTGTTCCACTCATCAACTACCCTATTTCCAAACCAATACTTTCCTATATCCTTTCTAAATCTAAACTTATCTAATTTGAATCCATTATTGCGGGTTCTCTCTTGGTGAGATATCCTCAAGACCTTATTTATATCCCCTTTGTTAATACCCATTTTCCACTTGTATACCTCGATCATGTCTCCCCTTATTCTTCGTCTTACAAGTGAATGTAATTTTAGGGTCTTCAATCTTTCTTCATACGGAAGATTTCTAATGCTATGTATTAATTTAGTCATTCTACGCTGAATGTTTTCTAACGAATTAATGTCCATTCTGTAATACGGTGACCAGAACTGAGCTGCGTAATCTAGGTGAGGCCTTACTAACGATGTATAAAGCTGTAATATAACCTCTGGGCTTCTGTTGCTTACACTTCTTGATATAAATCCCAGTAATCTATTTACCTTATTACGTACGCTTAGGCATTGCTGTCTTGGTTTAAGGTTGCTGCTTACCATAACCCCCAAGTCCTTTTCGCAATCTGTATGGCTAAGTTCTACGTTATTTAACTTATAAGTGCTTGGGTTATGGGCACTCCCGAGCTTCAGAACCTTGCATTTATCTACATTGAACTGCATCTGCCACTTTTCTGACCAGGAATTGAGTTTGTCTAAATCCTCCTGAAGTTCCCTGACATCTACGTTAGAATAAATTATCCTACCTATCTTAGTGTCATCGGCGAATTTGCTCATATCACTAGTAATTCCCTCATCAAGGTCATTGATATACAGTGGTCCCTCGGTTTTTGTGCATCTCCAAACTCGAACATTTATGTAAGTGTATTTTCGTAAGTGCTGTTGCAAGTGTATTTTTGGGGGTCTGAAATAGACTAACCTACGTGACATTATTTCTTAAGGAAGTAATTTCGTTCGGTAATGGAACTTGAGCAGCATTCTGGAACAAATTTTCGGCGAAAACCGAGGGACCACTGTATATTATAAACAACAACGGGCCTAAGACTGATCCCTGTGGAACGCCACTTGTTACAGATCCCCACTCGGATTTAACCCCATTTATGCACACACACTGCTTCCTATTGGTGAGCTATGACTTGATCCATGACAGCACTTCTCCCCCAATGCCATGAGCTGTCACTTTCTTTAACAGTCTCTGGTGCGGTACTCTTATCAAAAGCTTACTAAAATCTAAATAAACAATATTGAATTCTTTATCGTGATCAACAGCCTCAAAAGCTTTACTAAAGAAGGTTAATAAATTAGATAGGTAGGAACGGCCCCTCGTGAATCCATACTGAGTATCATTAATAAAATTATGGTTATCTAGATGGCTTCTAATAATTTTTTTTTTTTTTCAACAAGTCGGCCGTCTCTCACCGAGGCAGGGTGACCCAAAAAGAAAGAAAATCCCCAAAAAGAAAATATTTTCATCATCATTCAACACTTTCACCACACTCATACATAATCACTGTCTTTGCAGAGGCGCTCAGATACGACAGCTGAGAATAGTCCCTCCCATCTGTCACTATCCCAGACCCCTCCTTTAAAGTGCAGGCATTGTACTTCCCATTTCCCGGACTCAAGTCCAACTAAATCAATTAACTGGTTTCCCTGAATCCCTTCATAAAATGTTACCCTGCTCACACTCCAACAGATCGTCATTTCCCAAAAACCATTCGTCTCCATTCACTCCTATCTAACACGCTCACACATGCTTGCTGGAAGTCCAAGCCCCTCGCCCACAAAACCTCCTTTACCCCTTCCCTCCAACCTTTTCTAGGACGACCCCTACCCCGCCTTCCTTCCCCTACAGATTTATACGCTCTCCAAGTCATTCTACTTTGATCCATTCTCTCTAAATGACCAAACCACCTCAACAACCCCTCTTCAGCCCTCTGACAAATACTTTTAGTAACTCCACACCTTCTCCTAATTTCCACATTCTGAATTTTCTGCATAATATTTACACCACACATTGCCCTTAGACAGGACATCTCCACTGCCTCCAGCCTCCTCCTCGCTGCAGCATTTGCAACCCATGCTTCACACCCATATAAGAGTGTTGGTACCACAATACTTTCGTACATTCCCTTCTTTGCCTCCATGGATAACGTTTTTTGTCTCCACAGATACCTCAATGCACCACTCACCTTTTTTCCTTCATCAATTCTATGGTTAACCTCATCCTTCATAAACCCATCCGCTGACACGTCAACTCCCAAATATCTGAAAACATTTACTTCTTCCATAATCCCTCTCTCCAATGTGATATCCAATTTTTCTTTATTTAAATCGTTTGATACCCTCATTACCTTACTCTTATCTATGTTAACTTTTAACTTTCTACCTTTACACACTCTCCCAAACTCGTCCACTAACCTTTGCAACTTTTCTTTAGAATCTCCCATAAGCACAATATCATCAGGAAAAAGTAACTGTGTCAACTCCCATTTTGCATTTAATTCTCCATAATTTAATCCCACCCCTCTCCCCAACACCCTAGCATTTACTTCTTTTACAACCCCATCTATAAATACAGTGGTACCCCGACTTACGATATTTTTTCATTCCAGAATGCTGTTCAAGTGCCATTACCAAACAAATTTATCTCCATAAGAAATGATGTAAAATAGACTAGTCCTTTTAGACCCCCAAAATTACACTTACAAAAGCATTTAAAAAAATCAACTTGCATAAAAGGGTGTGTTTGGGGACCATCGTAAGTCGGGTACCACTGTATATTAAACAACCATGGTGACATTACACATCCCTGTCTAAGACCTACTTTTACCGGGAAGTAATCTCCCTCTCTCCTACACACCCTAACCTGAGCCTCACTATCCTCATAAAAACTCTTTACAGCCTTCAGTAACTTACTACCTATTCCATACACTTGCAACATTTGCCACATTGCTCCCCTATCCACTCTATCATATGCCTTTTCTAAATCCATAAATGCAATAAAAACTTCTCTACCTTTATCTAAATACTGTTCACATATATGCTTCACTGTAAACACTTGATCTACACATCCCCTACCCACTCTAAAGCCTCCTTGCTTATCTGCAATCCTACTCTCTGTCTTACCTCTAATTCTTTCAATAATAACCCTGCCATACACTTTACCTGGTATACTCAGTAAACTTCTTCTTCTTTCAACACGTCGGCCGTTTCCCACCGAGGCAGGGTGGCCCAAAAGGAAAAACGAAAGTTTCTCCTTTTACATTTAGTAATATATACAGGAGAAGGGGTTACTAGCCCCTTGCTCCCGGCATTTTAGTCGCCTATTACGACACGCATGGCTTACGGAGGAAGAATTCATTTCCACTTCCCCATGGAGAACTCAGTAAACTTGTTCCCCTATAATTTTTACACTCTCTTTTATCCCCCTTCCCTTTATATAAAGAAACTATACATGCTCTCTGCCAATCCCTAGGTACCTTCCCCTCTTTCATACATTTATTAAACAAAAATACCAACCACTCCAGCACTATATCCCCCCCTGCTTTTAACATTTGTCATGATCCCGTCAGTTCCAGCTGCTTTACCCCCTTTCATTCTACGTAATGCCTCACGCACCTCCCCCACTCTCACATCCTGCTCTTCTTCACTCCTAAACGATGTTGTACCTCCCTGGCCAGTACATGAAATTACCGCCTCCCTTTTTTCATCGACATTTAAAAGTTCCTCAAAATATTCCCGCCATCTACCCAATACCTTCAGCTCCCCATCTACTAACTCCCCTACTTCTTTTTTAACTGACAAATCCATTTGTTCCCTAGGCTTTCTTACCTTATTTATCTCACTCCAAAATTTTTTCTTGTTTTCAGCAAAATTTCTTGACAGAGCCTCTCCCATTCTTTCATCCGCTCTTCTTTTGCACACTCTAACCACTCTCTTCACGTTTCTTTTACTCTCCATATACTCTGCTCTTCTATTAACACTTCTGTTTTGTAAAAACCTCTCATAAGCTACCTTTTTCTCTTTTATCACACCCTTTACTTCTTCATTCCACCACTCACTCCTCTTTCCTCCTGCACCCACCCTCCTATAGCCACAAACTTCTGCCCCACATTCTAATACTGCATTTTTAAAACTATCCCAACTCTCTTCAACCCCCCCACTACTCATACTTGCACTATCCCACCTTTCTGCCAATAGTTGCTTATATCTCACCCTAACTTCCTCCTCCCTTAGTTTATACACTTTTACCTCTCTTACTTTCTGTTGCCATTTTCATTTTGTCCCATCTACCTTTTACTCTAACTGTAGCTTCAACCAAATAATGATCTGATATATCTGTTGCCCCTCTATATACATGTACATCCTGAAGCCTACCCATCAACCTTTTATCCACCAATACATAATCCAACAAACTACTTTCCTTACTTGCTATATCATACCTTGTATATTTATTTATCCTCTTTTTCATAAAATATGTAATACTTATTACCAAACCTCTTTCTACACATAGCTCAATTAATGGTTCCCCATTTACATGTACCCCTGGCACCCCAAATTTACCTACTACTCCCTCCACAACATTTTTACCCACTTTAGCATTAAGATCCCCAATCACAATTACTCTCTCACTTGGTTCAAAACTCCCCACACACTCACTCAATATTTCCCAAAAAATATCTCTCTCCTCTACACTTCTCTCTTCTCCAGGTGCATAAACACTTACTATAACCCACTTTTCACATCCAACCTTTATTTTACTCCACATAATCCTTGAATTTATACATTTATATTAAATCGCGTCTCAGTTATTGCAAAAACATCAATATTATCCGCACTTGCAACTAATCTCAACTCGTCCATCTTATTTCTAGCACTACGACTATTAGTGTAATATACATATAAAGACCCTCCTTTCTCTTTACCCTTCCTGCTCATTTCTGTTTTTCCACTATACCTATTACAGTCCCTGTCACCTAGTGCCACTGACTTTCCAGTATCCACCTTATTCTGTCTATTACTAGCTCTCCTAGAATTTATAATATTACTACACTGGGACTTCACTGTTTTTCCCCATAACCCATACCACTAACTTTTCCTAGTTTAAAGCCCTAACAGCTTCCTCCACTGCAGTTGCCAGTGCCCCCACCCCAGACCTAGATAAGTGAACCCCATCCCTGGCATACATGTCATTTCTGCCATAGAAGAGGTCCCAGTTGTCAATGAATGTTACTGTATTTTCGTTACAGTATTTGTCCAGCCAGCAATTGACACCAATTGCCCTGGACAACCATTCATTTCCAACTCCTCTCCTTGGCAAAATACCACATATGACAGGGTTCCCACCCTTCTTCCTAATTATGTCTTGCTGACCTATACCTGCTAGTCAGGTCCTCACTCCTACGTCTGCCAACATCGTTGCCTCCAGCACTGAGACAGATAATAGGATTGCTCCCATTACCTCTCATGATGTCGTCCAGACGGCTAACAATATCCTCCATCCCAGCGCTAGGAAAGCAAACCCTCTGTCTCCTACTTCTGTCTTTTAAGCAGAAGGCTCTATCCATGTACCTAATCTGATTATCCCCAACAAGAACAATGTTCTTACCTACCTTGGTGTCGTTCGTCGTGATGTTCCCAGTAGTCGACTCACATTCATCGGGTAACACGGAGAATCGGTTAGATTTTCCACAACAGTTTCCTGGATCTTCGTTGATTCTACCTCTCCATCCGTCGTCTTGAACCTTAACTTTGTCCCATGCGTTCCAGCCACTGTCCAGGTTCCTTTCTTGGCTTGAGGATTCTCAACAGGAGGATTACTATGAATCCTCTTGTTTTCCTCAGTCAATCACTGTATCTCAAGCTTAGCTACCCTCAGTTCTTCCTTCAGCTGCTGGTAGAGTAGCTCAAGAGAGGACATCTTGTTCAGATTCACAGAGAGCACACAAGACACGTCTTCACAGACGGAGGTTCACTTTTAATTGAATGGAACCTTTCTAAATGAGGCATTTAACAAGTTTTGTGAAAGCCTTAAAACACAGTAATAAAGTATAAGAAAAATGCTTACCTGGGTGTTAACTGATAACTGCTTTGTCACTGGGCAACAACCGTGTATGTTGCTGAAACTTTATCTCTTGGTAGCCTAGCATTCATATTTTGCAAATTGTGTTGCATGCACACTTGCAATTGCTTTCTCAGGCTTGATAGCTGGAGGATTGTCAGTGCCTAGTATTGTTCAGTTGGCTTGCTGTGTTGAAATTGAAATACTCTGGGGGTTGTTGTACAGGTAAGCTTGTGGTTTGTGGAAAGAAGAGGACACCTGAGTAGGTTTTGAGGAGTAAGTTGCTAAGCAAGTTGGTGTAAGTTTCATCCACTGTTTGAGGGCTGGTGCTGAGTATGTGATGTACCAGTACACAGCCAACTCTGGGATGGTGAGGTACAGAAAAAAAGGCTCAGCAGCTTCAACCATGGTAGTACAGCAGTGTGAAGGGGAACTTGATCAGGTTTGTGTTAGGTGCTGTCAGTGAGGAGAGGATTGACCTCAAGGAGGTTGATGAATGTTGCTTTTGTTGAGAGGTTCAAGGAATTTCTGATTTTTACTATGTTACTTTTTTTAAATTAGTAGTTCATTTGGCAGCACAGGGCAGAATTGGTTGTTTAAAGGTAAATTACACAATACACACACAACCCTCACATAGAGAGACTTATGACAACATTTCGGTCTGACTTTGACGTTTATTTGTGTATTATTCCGGTCACAGTATTGTGCCTTTTTTGTTCTTAAAGGGAAATTAATTTGAAGTTGCAAACTATTTCGGAATTTAAAAAAAAATCATTCGGAATTTTATACACGTCATATGTTAGGCCGATCGTAGTGTGTGGGGCCCCATCAGAAATTTGGAAAGAACCTGGGAGAGGCTGACAGAAATAAACTCAATGACTTACGTCCAGAGAAGTCATGGCTAACAACTTATTTAGGAAGTGATAGGGAAGAACAGGGATAGACTTTGAATTTCAAGAACCAAGGATGTGGGTTAAGAATGAACCGTAGGGATGTTAGGAGGTGCAGTGCCTGAAAGATGCTTTCAGGGGTCAATGCCCCTTTGGTTTAGTCACAGACCAGTCCTGGTGGATCAAGACCTGAGCAACCAGGCTATTATTGCTGGCCACGTGCAGTCCATCATACGAATCAGTCTGGTTGGTCAGTACAGTAGGACCCCCATATCCGTGGGGGATATGTTTCAAGAACCTGCTGCAGATACTGAAACTGTGGATAGTAGCAAACTCCATGTATAAGTCCTATACATAACAATTATAAAGTTTAATTGATCAATTATGCACAATAAGTGGAGAATTATCACTTTTTCACTGATGGGAATCACTTCACGACTTCTCTTAGGCATTGAAGAACTTCCACCATCACTAATTTTGCATTTTGAGGCCATTATTAAGCAAAATTAAAGGTTATATTGACATTACAGTATAGAGCTATGGTTAATCTAATAACTAATATACCTGCATGTTTTTTTTCTCTAGGAGTTACGTGATGAGGTTGCCAGATTGAGTAGGCAACTTGCCGAGGCCAAACAGCAGCTTGAGAGCGAGACGTTGATGCGAGTTGACTTGGAGAATAGATGCCAGTCACTGAAGGAGGAGCTGCAATTCAAACAACAGGTTGGTTAATGAAGGATTATGTATAAAACATTGAAAAAAGTAGCGTAAATCATCTTTCAATAAACCGGCTGTATCCCACCAAGGCAGGGCAGCCCAATTCAGTAATTTATACAGAGTGTAAATATAATAATGAATATTCTTTGGATTTACAGATGCTTCTCAACTTTGGATGGGGTTACGTTCTGACAAACCCATCATAAGTTTAAAATATTGTAAGTCGAATATGAATATACGATAAGTAAATAACTACTGTCACTGAATAAGTAAATAAACAAACAAATAATTACTGTAACTAAATTACAATATTGAAAAGTAAATAAATGAATAAATGTTTATCCTGACAATAAATGTACAGTACAAAAAAAAAGTTTGACAGTTTTATCGCAACATCGTAAAATCAAAATATTGTAAATCAAGCCATCATAAAGCGAGGAGCATCTGTATATTATTGTCGTGTTTTCTCCTTTCCTTAGTCTCTCTCTCTTTAATTTTCTCCTCTTCTTCCCTCTTTCTCCCTGTATGGACATTAGGTTAATTAAACTAATACTGTATAGTAAAAGGTTGGTTATGACCAGCATTTGTTTCAACACTTGTCCTCCTCTGCCTCTCACTTGTCATTTGGAAGAATATGATGAAAGGTGTATGAGAAAGCCTACTTTGTCATTACAGGTGTATGAGAAGGAGGTGACAGAGACCAAGAACAGGAAGCACGTGGAGCTCTCCGAGATAGACGGGCGTCTCCAGGGAGAGTACGAGGCTAAACTCCACGAAGCCCTAAAGGAACTGCGAGACCAGTATGAAGAACAGTTGAAGAACAACCGTAGCGAGGTTGAATACCTCTACGAGACAAAGGTGCGTTGATTAGTACCTATGTCTCCGTGCCAAAAGTGCTTGATTTTCTTCTCGATTTGTTTAGAATTTTAACCCTAGAGAGGTCTACTTGAAATAAGTTTCCTTGTATAACTCCAGACCAACGTGTTAGCCACTGGGCCAGCTGGCCCAGTGGCTAACACGTCAGTCTGGAGTTTTACGACTAATTGCAAATTCAAGCCCCATCCATGGTATGGTTTTTTTTCCATGTAAACCCTGTGAGGACAAATGTTAAATGAATTTAATTTTTTTTATTAAAAATGTATTTATAGCTTGATTTTAAGCCTTTACAAATATAAAAATAATCATTACAGAATTATAAATTCTGATAAAATACCAAAAATAAAAAATATTCTATTTTGTTTATGATAGAGGAAAAACCTTTACAAAATTGTAAATTTTGATACATTACCAAGAATAAAAAAAAAATATTGTATTTTGCACTCGCAGATCGAGGAACTTAACAGGCGAGACCAGCGGGTGACCGAAGGCTCCGATGCTCTCACTGGATCATTACGTGACTGCAAGAGAAAGGTGCAGGAGCTGCAGTCCCGCCTCACTTATCTGGAGAGCACAAACCACACATTGGAGGTAAGGTGATGTTTGACACTGAATGTTGAATAAACCAAACATTGGTATTAAGGTAATGTATTATAATTAATGAATGGAATTTTTTTTTTAATGTACCGGCCGTATCCCACCGAGGTAGGGTAACCGAGGAGAAGGGGTTATTAGCCCCCTTGCTTCCTGTATGAATGGTAATTCGAGAAAGTACAGCTGGCTCAACAGACAGCATTGTCAAAGTAATTCCATCAATAAAATTTCAACCTGGATAAATTGTAGGTATGGAATACCATAATAATACATCTAGATTCACTAATTTTGAATGGTGAACCCTTGTTTCATGGATCTTATTTCATTCCATAGTTAATGAGGTTTTGTGTTCAAGGGGCTTGGACTTCCAGCAAGCGTGTTAGTTAATGGAGATGAATGGTTTTTGGGACCTGATGAGCTGTTGGAGTGTGAGCAGGGTAATATTTTGTGAAGGGATTCAGGGAAACCGGTTAGTCGGACTTGAGTCCTGGAAATGGGGAGTACACTGCCTGCACTTTAAAAGAGGGGTTTGGGACATTAGCAGTTTGAGGGACATTTAAACTGTCATATCTGAGCGCCTCTGCAAAGACAGTGATTATGTATGAGTGATGGTGAAAGTGTTGAATGATGAAAGTATTTTCTTTCTTTTTGGGTCACCCTGCCTCGGGAAACAGCCGACGTGTAAAAAAAAAAAAAGTTAATGTGTAGTCAAATCTTAATGTATGAATTTTTTTTTTTTCATGGAGGGAATTACACTTTGAAATGAAGTTTATACTTAGATATTGTTTGGTATTTTCTTTTATTGGGAAATATTTTTTAGCAGCTTAGATATTATTTGCTATTGCTTCTCTTATTGAAAAATATTTAACACTGTCCGTCTCCGACTGTAACAGCAACGAGTAACAGATCTGGAGGCTCAGCTGGAGTCCGAGAGGGACGCCCATGCAGCGGAAATTATGTTGCTGAAGGAGGAGATCACTCGCCTGCAGAACGAGATGGCCCTGCAGCTTCAGGAGTACCAGGATCTTATGGACATCAAGGTGGCTCTTGATATGGAGATTGCAGCTTACAGAAAGCTTCTTGAAGCTGAAGAAGCGAGGTAAGTGCTAGTTTCATAAATCTCTTGTGTTGTTTAAAGCAGCTGATAGTTAAGCCACTTGGATAACATTTGGGAATCCTTATTCTTGAAACATTTTGCCACCCAGTGGCTTCTTCAGTGCAATACAGTGGAACCTTGGTGTTTGAGCTTAGTTGCTTCCTAGGTGGTGGTTGAACTGCGAGAAGATCGATGTCCGAAACCATATTTCCCAGCCTCACTCACTGGAGGATGTTGAAGTTACTTTTCCAAAAGTCTCTTGAGAGTTAGGTTAGTGTCAGAGGTCGCTTCAAAGCACTTTTGAACTGTTTTTTTCATGTAAAGTTTTTTTTACAACTAAATTGTAAACAAGCTGGTGGGTTCAGACTCCAGAAAAACTTTCAAAGATGGGGTCAGTTTTTTCTGAACAAAATTGTTTGGGCTCCAGTAGTTCGTTCAAGGTCCATCACATTCGAACACTGAGGTTCCACTGTACTTTCTGTACTGGACTTAAAAATCCACGTGCTGGTGAAATATTTCTATATACATTGTATAGTAGTGCATTCACTTAAAAGGAACTGATAAAGTGAACTTATATGAAGCTATAAAAGAGGGAGGGGAAGGGAGGAGGGCCCTGCCAACTGGATGCAGCAGACAAGTGAAATTCCTCATTGTAAGGTTAAAGTTAATCATTGGTGCATTATTATTATTAACCCTTTGGGGGTCGGTGCCGTACTAGTACGTTTTACGAGCAGGGTTTGGTGCCGTACTAGTACGCCCAAATTCTAGTGGCCTCAATTTAAGCAGAAAACGTCTGGTAGGCATACATATGAAAGAATGGGTTTGTCTGGTTAGTGTGCGCAGTATAAAAAAAATCCTGCAGTACACACTGCATAATGAGAGAAAAAAAACTGACAATTTTTTTGATTAAAACAGCGACTTTGCAGTTGATTTTCGTATAGTATTTATTGATGTATTCTCGTTTTCTTGGTCTCATTTGATAGAATGGAAGATATATTACAGAAATAGAGATGATTTTGATTGATATGACAATGACAAGTACCTTGAAATTGAGCTCAAAGTAGCGAAAATGTTCGATTTTTGACGATGTTCAAGAGTAAACAAATCACACCATGCCTCCAATACACACCAACTGGCGAGTCTTATATTCATGCACAAGTGCTCTGATATTATTTATACCATTTTTACAATGATGCAGTTGTATACATAACAGTAAATCTTCTATTTTTTGTTAGAATAAAAATTCAAAATGAAAAGCAAAAGTAATGGAACAGGGGCCTGGAGACGTGACTAATGAACAGAGATCATGTTATTTTAGTGCCAGGAATGTCTGCCTTGTTTACTCTGGACCCTATTTTTGAAATTGGCATCGTTTGAAATTTGTGTGAAATTGGAAAATTGCCATTTTCTGACCACTATTTTGGGTAGATGAAATTGGTAAATAGGCGGTTTCTTGTACTCACTCGATAGAAGAAATGGAGTTCTAGCGAAATAGCTATAATTTTAGGAGACTGAAACATTGGAATTTGTCGAAAATAGGGCTCAAAGTGGGCAAAATCGCCGATGCGCAAGTGTCATGGCTACCGCAAACTTCGCGAAAGCATAATTCCGTTAGTTTTCGATCAAATTTCATAATTTTGGTGGCGTTATGATCGGAAAAAGATTCTCTATCATTTCATAAGAATTTTTTTTTTTTTTTTTCAAAAAAATTTTCGACCCCAGGAACACTTTCCTGAGAAGGCCTGTCGACCCCCAAAGGGTTAATGTATTAAGTCCATCATTAGGGATGGAATGTGTCCCGGTCTTTCAGTACTTCCATAGATCATGTGATATTTGCAAAGTTGATCCCACATTAACATTTTTTTTGTACATGTGTGTATAATTTCAACTTATTTTGCATCCTTATAATCTTTTGCTATCTCCAAAGGAGGTGCCTTTTTGCTTGTAAAAAGGTTTTTAACCAAGGAATTTGAACTATTCTCTCCTTCCATGGACCAAACCTGATTACCTGCCATTTCCCAAGTTTTATGATGCTTTGAAGTTTAAGGTTACCCCTTACCTGTAAAAAATAATGTTTCATGTCGTCAGATTGAATATCTCAACAAGCCGAGTCATAGCAAGTTCTTCAGGGAGAGAGACTCCAATAAGACGCACTCCAATCAAGGCACTGAAACGCAAGAGAACAGTCTTGGAAGAAGACTCCATGAGAAAGTCAGCATTCCAGTCTACTGCCCGATCAGTTGGTGACATCGAAATCGTCGAAGACTGTCCAGATGGGAAGTATGTCAAGCTGCAAAATAAGAGTGACAAGGTAAATTATTACTAGAGTTTGTAGGGGATAGGCTAAGGAGGTGGTAGGTTCTTGAGCAGTTTCTTTCTCACTATACCTTTGTGAATGTTGTGTGGGCTGCTGGCAGTAGCAGCAACCTTGTTGACTGGCCAGTCAATGATGAAGCCCAGCCTTAGGAGGTTCAGTTATATTAGCTTTCTAAGTTTGGTTAGGCTAAGTGAGGTTTCTAAGTTTTTTGTTTTTTTTCTTTTCCAAAAATGTAAATTTCTATATCACTGTCAATAAAAAAATTTATGATTCTGTAGAAAAATTCTCCGGAAAAGTTTAATTTTTAAGGGAGTTTGGCCTGTTCGGCCAGGCTCCGGTAGAGTAACTTGAAACCATTCACCGGTATGTACAGTACAGTGGACCCTCACTATTCGAACACTCCAAACTCGCCCTTTTATGTAAGTTTATTATTGTAAGTGCTTTTATAAGTGTACTTTTGGGGGTCTGAAATGGACTAATCTAATTTACATAATTCCTTATGGGAATAAATTTGTTTGGTAACAGCACTTGAACAGCATTCTGGAATGAAGAATGTTTGAATAGCGAGGGTCCACTGTATTCACTTTTGAACCCACACGTCCCCTTGGCTTGTGTTAAATTTGAAGATGTACATTTAGAAAGGCTGGGAAGATATAGAATGACCTGGAGAGCTTATAAATCTGTAGTTGAAAGAAGGCAGGGCAGGGGTCGGCCTAGGAAATGTTGGAGGGAGGGGGTTAAATTGGTTTTGTGTGTGAGGGGCTTGGACTTCCAGCAACGTGCACAATACTGTGACTGGAACAATACACAAATAATCCGCACATAAAAGAAAAAGACTTAGGACAACATTTTGGTCCAACTTGCACCATTAACTGTGAGGGTTATTTGTGTAATAATGAAGGCTCTTTGATTCAAGAAATGAAGTTTCCCTTCTCTGGATCAAACCCAATGACCTTCCATTTTCCAAGGTCTGTATGACCCTTGTGAGTTTAGTGCTTCCAAATAACTAGTTAAGAATGGATATAATTGTATTTTTTCCTACTTATGTTACCCTTGTTAAGTAGGTTTTAATTTATGTATACAGATATCAAATCCTTTCTTGACTTGACAGTTGTAACCTTTTCAAAATGTTTGGTAGGATTTCTCCATCGGAGGATTCCAGATCATCCGCTCTGCTGGCGAGGCTGAAACCACATACAAGTTCCACTCCAAATCCAAGATTCCTGCCAACTCCACTATCACCATCTGGTCATGTAACACAGACGCCACACACGAACCTCCTCTCTCAATAGTCATGAAGAATCAAAAGTGGGCTGTTGCCGACAGCATGACCACACGGCTACTAAGCACTAGTGAGGTAGGACCATCTGTCATACACTCAAGTCTGCAGCATCTACTCTGCTCGTTATATTGGGTAGACCCTAAACGTTCACTCTTTGTGAGAAATGGCGAGAAAGGGAGCTGTGGCTCACTCAGGCTGGCTCTTAGAGCAGCCTGAGTCCTAGGGCATGATTGAGATTCACCCCATTGGGCAGTGACATTATCACATAATTCCTGTGAGACTTGTGACCTATATAAATTTTGAAAGCTGGTCTGAGTCTCTTACAGGCTTTTAAGAGTTATACGTTAACTTGTAGGAGAGATAGGAGGGAAGGTTATGGGAGGTGAGGAAAAGTCAGTGTGTCACTGTTACAGATGACTTCTAGAGATTCTGGTTGTGAAGATTTTAAATAAAAATGTTGCTTGTTTATTGTTTAAGTAGCTATTTTCTTGATGTAATTAGTAGCCATTTTTCTTTCATGGTTGCTCTTATTGCTCTTACAACTAGTAAACAACACCTTGCAGGAAATGGCAGTTCGTGAAACCAAACGGCAGTTGGAGTCATATTCGAAGACCATGGAGCGAGAGCTGGGCTCTCATCCAGACACCAAGGTACAGTGATTTTGTTGTTGTGGCTCTTACAAAGGATGCTTTGCTTGTTGCTGTAAATATCGAATTGCATGGGTTGTGGTGTTTTGTAAAAGTTTTTGATGCTAAGCTCTAGCTATTGGTCCTGTATCTTAATTTTCAACAGACTGGTGTGTAATATTTTTGTTGTGGTTTTTTGAACCCAAGTGGAGTCTACTTGTGTGGTCACTGCTAATTTTGAATTTTAGTTTTAGGTTGAAAAAGTGTGTGTGGGACCCCCATTTTAATTACATCACTGATATCCCTTCAAAGTTTTCCATTGACAGAACACTCGACTCTTTCTGTATTGCTTATTCTTCTTGGTTTAGGTACCAGTCTGGATGTATTCCTTTACACTTTCTCCAGTTTTCCTTCATGATTTGCTAGTGTTAAACACAAGCACTGCATACTCAGGTATAGGTTGCACATTAGATTGTATCAGCACTGATCAATATGGGTTTAGCACCTATTTCTTTTTAATATAATGAACTTGTGTAGGTATCTAAAGCCATACTTGTATTAACTAGTTTATTCTGTGCTGCTAATTTTTTTCTTTTAATTCCCCAAAATCATTTGTTTGACATGGGTTTTTGCATCAGAAGTTTGAGGTCGGGATGGAACGATACCACAGTTTTGGCCGATACTGATGCTGATACCTTGGGACTTTCCTAGTTTGAGGCTATATAGAAAGATTAGTTATTTTGATAAGGCATGAGCTTATAGTGAGGGTGCAACTAGAATAGTGGTTATTTTTTTATGAGGAATGGGTAAAACCAACACATTGGCCTGAAGTTTTAGGATTCACTCGCCATGGGTACAAACCCCACCCATTCCATGGTTTATGAGGAATGGGGTTATAGTGAGGGCACATCTAGGATAGTGTAGGTGAACATTACAAAGCTCTACTCGTGTTTATATTCTTCTACCAAAGTGGGTGATCAACACATCTTTTTCACTCCAGAACAAGCTTTTTATTGGGACAACATTAAATTTTTAAGAAATTTATCAAACCAGGTATGATTTGATAAAAGTTCTACATGGCTAAATGTTGTCCCAGTTAGAGCCTGTTTTGCAGTGCATGTCTTACCCTCCCTACTGTTGGCACTATGCCTTGAGGATACAAAAAGGAGTACAGGTGATGGTATATAGGTAGTCCTCGACTTACAATGGTTCGACTTGTGATATTTCAATGGTATGGCAGCAATTACTCTGGAGAGGAAACTTAAGATAATTACCCAACTTGAAGGCAGCAAGTCCCTAACTGGTGTTCATTTATTTAATTTTCAATACTGGTATTTAGTTAAAGTAATTTATTTACTTAGTGACAGTAGTTCTTAATCATTTACCTGGAGAGAGTTCCGGGGGTCAACGCCCCCGCGGCCCGGTCTGTGACCAGGCATCATATCTTCATCTTAAACTTAAAATATTTTTGAGTTGAGAAGCACCTGTATACACTTTCCTCATTGAGTTGCTGTCATATAGGATTGCCATCTCCAGTCTTAAATAGCATAGATTTTCTTGCAGTGTCACTAATCTTTTTTGCATGCCTTTGAATGTACACCCATTTTTATATCATCTGATTATTTTTCCTCTGTTGCTCTTAATGTGTCAAAATAATTATTGTTTGGTTCATATTGGTCAGTTTTGAAATATTAAAAAACTTGCTGCTTGTGATTTAGCATTGAGTTGCATTATCATGTGACCATTGTTTTCAGTGAGATCTGTTTGTTTTCTGTTCTATTCCTTGTTCATTTTGAGGTGCAATATTAGTGTTACACAAATAATCCGCACATAGGGGGGAGAGAGAGAAGCTTGTGACGATGTTTTGGGCCGTCTTGGACTGGCTCGCTCACTTTTCTGTCAGTTATTGTAACCACAAACAAGTGGTATTTAATCAATAACAACACTGCGGCTAGCTGGAGGATTGAACCTGTGTTGTTTTAGCCTGCCTCATGGCGATAAAAAATTCACGATGTATGGTCTACTGGTTTAGAGCGACGTGAATTTTCGCTCGCCATGAGGTGGGCTAAAACAAAATGGGTTCGATCCTCCGACTGACTGCAGTGTTGTTATCTTCTGTCAATGCGACTTGTGAATGATCCAAGACAGACAGAAATGTCATCTTAAGCTGAGGGTTGTGAGTGTACGCTTCCAGTCTCGGTATTATTTCTTTTTGTTCTTTATAAGTCTTGTTATTTTTATTCCAAGAGGAAACACCATAGTAAATTATTCTACCGCACTTGACAAATCAGTTTTGACACACTTCTTGCTTTCATGATTTTTAAGAGCAAAAAGTATACTGTCTTGGTTCATTTTACTGCTTTTTAGACTTTAAACTCGTTAATAATATTAGATTATACAGTGGTACCAAGAGTTTTGACCATAATTTGTTCCAGAAGGCTGTTCGAGTGCCATTACCAAACGAATTTGTTCCCATAAGGAATAATGTAAATTAGATTAGTCCGTTTTAGACCCCCAAAAATACACTTACAAAAGCACTTAAAATAATACACTTACATAAGTGTTCGCAATAAAGCGAACAGAATCCTTGGCTTCATATCAAGAAGCATAAATAATAAGAGTCCTCAGGTTATTCTTCAACTCTATATATCCTTGGTTAGGCCTCATCTAGATTATGCTGCAGAGTTTTGGTCACCGTATTACAGAATGGATATAAATGCTCTGGAAAACGTACAGAGGAGGATGACAAAGTTGATCCCATGTATCAGAAATCTTCCCTTTGAGGATAGACTGAGGGCCCTGAATCTGCACTCTCTAGAAAGGCGTAAAATAAGGGGGGATACGATTGAGGTGTATAAATGGAAAACGGGAATAAATAAAGGTGATGTAAATAGCGTGCTAAAAATATCTAGTATTGACAGGACTCGCAGCAATGGCTTTAAGTTGGATAAATTCAGATTCAGGAAGGATATAGGAAAGCACTGGTTTGGTAATAGAGTTGTCGATGAGTGGAACAAATTCCCGAGTACAGTTATAGAGGCTAAAACGTTGTGTAGTTTTAAAAATAGGCTAAATAAATATATGAGTGGGTGCGGGTGGGTGTGAGTTGGACCTGACTAGTTTGTGCTACTAGGTCAGATGCCGTGCTCCTTCCTTAAGTGAATGTAACCTGACCTGGCTGGGTCGGGGCATTGGCTTAAGCCAGTGGGAGACTTGGACATGCCTTGCATGGGCCAGTAGGCCTGCTGCAGTGTTCCTTCTTTCTTATGTTCTTCTTCTTTCTTTCCACACGTCGGCCGTTTCCCACCGAGGCAGGGTGGCCCAAAAGGAAAAACGAAAGTTTCTCCTTTTACATTTAGTAATATATACAGGAGAAGGGGTTACTAGCCCCTTGTTCTTATAATTGTTCAAGTTGGGAGCTGTACGAAACTCGAGGTACCACTGTATATAATTGTGACAGGCATTAGTTCTTGTAATGCAGTTGTGCCCCCAGTCCCCTCTACTACCAGTCCTTTCCTTTTATCCCATCTCTCATTCCCCTTTCTCTAATTTCTTGACCTCATTCTCACTTCTTACACTAGACCATGCTAAGAATGATTATTCCAAAAGATGCTCCTTGCTTTACGATGGTTCGACTTAGGATATTTTGAATTAACAGTGTGATTGCAGTGCACATTCTGTACTGTGCTGCACATTATTGATAGGATAAAATTTTATTCATTTATTTACTTTTGAATACTGATATTTAGTTACAGTAATTATTTGTATATTTATTCAGTGACAGCAGTTATTTATTTACTTATTTATCATAAAGAAGAAGGTATGTAAAAGAAGAAAATTGAAAGTGAATATAGGAAAGAGTAAGGTGATGAGGATAACAAAAAGATTAGGTGACGAAAGATTGGATATCAGATTGGAGGGAGAGAGTATGGAGGAGGTGAATGTATTCAGATATTTGGGAGTGGACATGTCAGCAGATGGGTCTATGAAGGATGAGGTGAATCATAGAATTGATGAGGGGAAAAGGGTGAGTGGTGCACTTTGGAGTCTGTGGAGATAAAGACTTTGTCCATGGAAATAAAGAGGGGAATGTATGAGAGTATAGTTATACTAACACACTTATATGGGTGTGAAGCATGGGTGATGAATGTCGCAACGAGGAGAAGGCTGGAGGCAGTGGAGATGTCATGTCTGAGGTCAATGTGTGGTGTGAATATAATGCAGAGAATTCAGAGTTTGGAAATTAGGAGGAGGTGCGGGATTACCAAAACTATTATCCAGAGGGCTGAGGAGGGGTTGTTGAGGTGGTTCGGACATGTAGAGAGAATGGAACGATACAGAATGACCTCGAGAGTGTATAAATCTGTAGTGGAGGAAAGGCGGGGTAGGGGTCGGCCTAGGAAAGGTTGGAGGGAGGGGGTAAAAGAGGTTTTGTGTGCGAGGGGCTTGGATTTCCAGCAAGCATGCGTGTGCGTATTTGATAGGAGTGAATGGAGACAAATGGTTTTTAATACTTGACGTGCTGTTGGAGTGTGAGCAAAGTAACATTTATGAAGGGATTCAGGGAAACCGGCAGGCCGGACTTGAGTCCTGGAGATGAGAAGTACAGTGTCTGCACTCTGAAGGAGGGGTGTTAATGTTGCAGTTTTATAACTGTAGTGTAAAGCACCCCTCTGGCAAGACAGTGATGGAGTGAATGATGACGAAAGTTTTTCATTTTTGGGCCACCCTGCCTTGGTGGGAATCGGCCGATGTGTTAATAAAAAAAAAAAAAATTATCATAAATTTATTTTCAACTTTGGATTTTCTCAACTTCCGATGGGTTCATCAGAACGTAACCCCATTGTAAGTCAAGGAGCACCTGTAAAATTTGTTCCTCTTACTCTCCTACATTTCTTGTCTCTTTTTGGAAATAATGCACGATGAAAGTTCTTTAGACTTGATAACTGGGAAGCACGTATAGGACAAAGAATATTGCATGTGCATGATTTACACTGTTGTAATGTGTTTGAGTCATTGCATGTGACTTGCTTAATATAACTTTATTAATGAACGTAATTGGCAATCTGCTAATAGATAGGTAATAACGACAGTTTGCAAGTCGGGCTTTTATTTGGCAACTGCCAGGTACGTGATATAGACATGTGCAACAATTGGGTATCTACATTATATACAGTATTTTGTGGGACATTTAGCAGTTAACAGGGTGTAAAAGTTTGCATTATATATACTACATCTGTTGAACCTTGTAAAGCTAATACTTTCTTGAAAGAGCCATTGTTATTTAATTTACCTTTGTAAGCTATTCTTGTTTGACCTTTAACTACTACTGCTACAGAAATATGCAAAGACTTACCATCAGAAACTACAAACTTAACACACTAATAGTGTGTGCAGCTTCTTAGAGCAAGGAAGTGTACACATCTTGGGGGGGGGGGCTCAATCCTGAAGCAAGGAGATAATATAAATACCCATCTTCTAAGCATACCATAGCAGTCATCAGTTGAGAGGCACCAGTGCTTCCAGTTGTTAAGTAAGGATGTGGAGGGACACTGGAACTGTCGTATCTGCACGCCTCTGGCAAGACAGTGAAAGTGTGAATGATGGTGAAGGTGTTTCTTTTTTGGGTCACCCTGCCTCGGTGGGAGACAGCCATCTTGTTAAAAAATGTCTAAATTAATTGAATGGGGCTTAATTGCTTATTTATCTGAACCAATGTGTGAAGACTTGTGCAGCTGGAAGCTCTGAACCACTGTGTGAAGACTTGTGCAGCTGGAAGCTCTGAACCACTGTGTGAAGACTTGTGCAGCTGGAAGCTCTGAACCACTGTGTGAAGACTTGTGCAGCTGGAAGCTCTGAACCACTGTGTGAAGACTTGTGCAGCTGGAAGCTCTGAACCACTGTGTGAAGACTTGTGCAGCTGGAAGTGCAGAAATGCTTTTAAACACTTATATATTTTCAAGTTGACAAGTCTGTTTGTGAGAAATAAGATTATAAAAATTTTGCTATTGTTGACAAAATTTTGTCAGTATATCATGTCCCAGAGTGTTACACCTGAAGTAATGATATTGACTTTTTCTTTGGCCTTGCATGGTCCATAATGTATTGTGTGCTATTGTATGCTCAGGTATTTTTGCCTTCCAGTTATTAATTTTAAGTGTTCAGGAAAAATAAATTAAAAAGTATAACAAGTTTTGACTTTGCAGCTTCATGTTAGTTTTGTTTCTTTGATAATAAATAATTTCTTTGATAAATAATTTTACAGAGTATATTTTGTTAAAAAATTTTTTTGGCATTCTGTATAACAGTTTGAGCTTTCAACCCATATATTTTCTTGTATAAATTTCAGATTGGCTTAAAATGACTTTGATGAAATGTGTAACAATGTGAATTCTTTGTGTGCTTAATGCTGACACCAAATATCAATTGGGAGGCCCGAATGTCCTGTGATAGGCATCTCCGACAGGCACTTTTGAGAAAATGGTTTGCGCGCACACAACCTAGTTTGTTAGGTAAAAGTATATGTGCAACGTTTTATTGTGGCAACGTTTTGGTCTCCAGGAGCTCTTGGAGAGGAAAATGTTGCATTGGTTGCAATTGTCCTTTTACCTAACATATTGTCATAATTCTACAAACATTGCATAACCTAGTTTAGATGCTTGCTAGTTTTCTTTCAGTGTTTGGTTACTTATTTTGATAGTTTTTAAAGTGCACTTCCTTGCTAGTTAACCACGAACACAAAGGCATCTTGCCGTCACAGTGAAGAAAAGACAGGTGCAGAGCAAGCTTTTATTGTGACAGTTTTGCTGTATGTTGAATTTTGTAATGCCATTAATGTGATAAAACTCAACATACATCAGCTTTATTTTCAACACCAACCGTCATTCACTGAGGTAGAATGCACCCCCATTCCCCAAATGCATTCAGTCATGTATTCAATTGCTATCTTACCAGAAGGTTACTAACATCACAGTTCAGATAGCCCTCTGAAATGCCACCTCCCGACCTTTCCTTAAGAGTGCAGGCATTGTAATTCCCAGCTTCAGGACTCTAGTCTGGCTCACTGGAGAGCAAAATGTTGTCACAAAGCTGGCTCTGCCTCTGATTTTTCTTCACTAGATAACCTTCATCTTGAATCTTAAGCAGTTTAATCACTTGCCTTTTAACATTCCTTTTTTACCCACACTTGCACCTTTTCTTTGTCATATTGGTCCATTTGCTTGCCTTTAATTCACAAAATTATTTTTCCAGCAGTTACTGTATTTACAATAGAGTATTAACTGTTTGAACCTGTCTTAAGTCATCCACTTTTCCTTCATTATTTATTACATATTGCTTATTCGGTTTTAACATGCAATGTTTATGTGCATTTGACTTGGATATTCATGTACATTATATATGTAATCAGAGAAACCCACATCAAACTTAGCCATAGCAGTTTCTCACCTTCTCTGAACTTTGAAAGTTTGCAATGGACTATATTGAGGTTTTTTAATTACGTGACTAAAGGAAGCTGATTTACACCTGTCAGCCACATTGGACATGATTCTGGGTGAACTCTGTAAACCGAGTGATGAATCGTGGAATGGATGGGGATTGAAACCATGGCAAGCAAGTCTTATAACTCGCTTGATTTGTTTGCAATTGTGTTATAACAATTTCATGAGTCCTGAGTGGCGAACTAATGATTTATGTGGGGAACATCTCCCTACACTAGTAAGGATATGTGAGCTTACAAGAGCCTTGGTACACCAGTACTTTGTAGCTGGGTGAGAATTGTCAGTGTCAAGTACCTGGGGCTGGTAGAACAAACACCTGAAGCAGACACATTTTATTGAATGCAATGTTCCACTTACAAGAGGCTTTATCAAGAACTTGGTAGACTATTGCAGGTGAAATGTCATATTTAATGAAAGGTCTGTTTGCTGTATGCATCTTCAAGCATTTGTTAGCACACTGCCTTGCTACAGCTATTTGAAATTGCACAATGCTCTCATAAACATTACTTTTCTTTTTAACACATTGGCTGTTTCCCATCGATGCAGAGTAACCCAAAAAAAAAAAAGGAACTCTTTCATTATCATTTATCTTGCCAGAGGTGTGCCATTGCCACAGTTAAAAACTGCAAAATATCCCCACCACTCCTTCAGAGTGCAGGCACTGTACATCCCACCTCCAGGACTCCAGCTAACCGGTTTATGCCTCACAAATAATTAACCGAGCAATGTGTCGACTGCTGTGTAGGTTTAACTTCCCATATTATTCATTTTGTTAATTTTTGTTTTTCACATACATTTTTATTCTTGCATATTTCTGGAAATGCACTGCCTGGGGAATGGGAGGTAATCAGGTTTGATCTGAGGAAAGGGAAAGTAATGCCACATCCTTGGATCAAGAGCCATTCCTAGCACCACATTTGAAGGGATTGTTTTTGACTTGTCTTTCTGTTTCACAGCAGAAATCCTTCTTGCGCATGCCTACATGCAACAGCACAAGCAATAATCGTAAAGGGTTAGAAAGGAGAGAAGTCTCACATTAGTGTGCAATATGTTTGTGTAGTTATCAACGCATCTTCACATTTAGTATGGCTGACAAGTAACCCGTGACATCACACGCAAAACCTCAATACATAATGATTAATAGCTTTGTATAAATTTCAGTACTGTACGCATGTGAAATGTGCTTTGTGTAAATTTCACGTTATATCTTATTTTTGTTCCCACTTGCTTGGGATACATGTTGTTGTACTCGTAATGTTCCTTCCTAGAGAGAGATTTTATAAGCATGTTGCTCCTAGGATAATTGTATGATGTAGTAGAGCTCAAATGAGGTTACTTTAATTGCAATACATCTTTGTATAGAGGGGTGAACAACACCTCATTATTTTGCATTCCGGCAATTTTTTTTTTTCCCAACAAGTCGGCTGTCTCCCACCGAGGCAGGGTGACCCAAAAAGAAAGAAAATCCCAAAAAGAAAATACTTTCATCATCATTCAACACTTTCACCTCACTCATACATAATCACTGTCTTTGCAGAGGAGCTCAGATATGACATCTGAGAATAAGTCCCTCCCAACTGTTACTATCCCAGACCCCTCCTTTAAAGTGCAGGCAATATTTTTGTTAATTTACTATACTGCACTGCATGTGGGCTGCATGATTTAAGTTGTACAGTGGACCCCCGGAAATAGGCCTAAAATAGGCCTAAAATCGAACTGGCCGATTTCTGAACCATTATTTCCCATAAGAAATAATGTAAATACAATTAATCCGTTCCAGACGCTCAAAAATATTAAAAAATAATAAATTTAAATATTAATTATATTTCTACATACACAAAACAACATTATTAACACATAATTATAAATACATAATAAATAATAAATAACATAATAATAAATAACATTTACTTACCTTTATTGAAGAGAGTTGCTGGCATCTGGAAGATAGGGAGGAAGACAGGGGGAGGGGTTAGTGTTTGGAAGGGGAATTCCCCTCCATAAGGACTTCAGGTAACAAGTCCTTAGCTGGGGTTACTTCCCTTCTTTTCCTTTTAATGCCACTAGGCCCAGCTTGAGAGTCAGTAGAACCCTGTCGCACAAAATAACTGTCCAGAGTTCTCTGTTTCTGGCGCCTCTTTAACATTTTCCTGAAGTGCAACATGGATCTATCACTGAACTGGTTGCAGAGATGGCTTATTTCAGCTTGCTCAGGGTGTTTTTTTTCAACAAATGTCTGCAACTTAGTCCACATAGAACACACTTCCTTAATCTCTGAAGAAGTTACTACCTCACCCTGTCCATCCTCCTGTGAATCAATTTCCTCTTCTGTCGTCTGATGCTGTTCCTGATGAAGCTCTTTCAGCTCTTCAGTGGTTAGGTCTACCCTGTGGTCCTCCACCAACTCTTCCACATCCTCACCATTCACCTCCAACCTCAGGGACTTGCCCAATTCCACAATATCTTCCACAACAGGCACAGGATCGTCAGGGTCAGGGTCAGCCTCAAATCCTTCAAAATCCCTCTTTTCAACACAATCCGGCCACAGTTGTCTCCAAGCAGAGTTCAAAGTCCTGGAAGTCACTCCCTGCCAAGCCTTACCAATAAGGCCTAAGCAATGGACGATATTGAAGTGATCTTTCCAGCTCAGTGTCCGAGGTCACTTGAAAGCACTTTTCAAACGCTGCTTTTGTGTAGAGTTTTTTGAAGTTGGAAATGACCTGCTGGTCCATGGGCTGGATGAGAGGAGTGGTGTTAGGAGGCAAGAACCTCACTGTGATGAAACTGAAGTTGTCAGACAAATAGTCTCCCAAGTTGTTAGGATGAGCAGGAGCATTGTCCAGTACCAGGAGGCACTTGAGTGGCAATTTCTTTTCCAGGAGGTATTTCTTCACTAGGGCCAAACACTCCAGTGAACCATTCCACGAAAATGTCCTTAGTGACCCATGCCTTGGTGTTAGCCTTCCAATACACACAACTTATTCTTGTTAACATTGTGTTTCTTGAAGGCTCTGGGATTTTCTGAGTGATACACCAGTAAAGGCTTCACTTTACAATCACCACTGGCATTGGCACAAAGCATAAGAGTTAGCCTATCTTTCATAGGCTTGTGTCCTGGCAGTGCCTTTTTCTCCTGAGTAATGTAGGTCCTCTTTGGCATTTTCTTCCAAAAGAGGCCTGTTTCATCACAATTGAACACTTGTTGGGGTTTGAATTGTTCAGCCTCTATGTACCCCTTGAATTCCTGAATAAACTTTTCAGCAGCACGTTTGTCTGAACTGGCTGCCTCACCATGCCTCACAACACTGTGTATGCCACTACATTTTCTAAATCTGTCAAACCAGCCTTTGCTGGCTTTAAAATCACTCTCATCAACACTGGTTGCAGGCATTGTCTTGCGTGCAACTGCCTTGCCTTTTCACAAATTATCGCCATAGAAACACTATCACCCGCTATCTGTTTTTCGTTGATCCACACCACCAACAACTTCTCAACCTCATCCACTGCTTTTGATCTGTTTTTGGCCAACATGTTAACACCTTTTGCAACATCAGCTTCCTTGAGTTCTTTTCTCTTTGCCAGGATAGAGGTGACAGTAGATTAGTTTTTTCCGTACATCCTGGCAAGCTCCCCCCCACGTACGCCACTCTCACATTTTTCAACTATCTCCTCCTTCACTTCGATGGTGTTCCTCACTTTCTTAGCCACAGGGGTGCCACTAGGAAGCTTCTTTGGACCCATGGTGACTTATTTCACAGTGACAATCACTAAACAAGCAATAAACACAATAAGATTATTGTGAAATGCTTGAATGAGCGTGCTGGGTATTGTTCACTCAGTGTAAACAAAGCTAGACCGGCTCACGACGCCTGCGTGGCAGGCGGACAGGTCTGGGACGTGGGCCGGTAATCGGGCAAAAATTGGGCCGAAAAAAAACGATCGATTTTCGAGCCCGCCGATAATCAGACCGGCCTATTTGCGGGGGTCCACTGTATTAATATTGGTAGAATTACCGACAATATGTTAAGTAAAAGGACACAAATGCAGCTAATGTGACATTGTGACAACGTTTTGCTCTCCAGGAGCTTTGTCAAGCTGTTACGGCTCGACAAAGCTCCTGGAGAGCGAAACGTTGCCACAATAAAATATCACATTAGCTGCATGTGTGTCCTTTTACTTAACATGACTTTAGTTGCAACTGTTTTTTTTTCCCTGGTTATGTTCATTTCATTTCGTACAGTATTGTGCTTGGTCAGGGCATTTACTTTTGTAAATTCATGTCCCTGATCACTGGTCTGTGTATACATTTTTTGCTGTAGGTACTGGTTTATTGTATGTTGAGCATGCTATTGTTTTTCTGGCTTAATTGTAGATTTCAATATAGTATACTAATTTTTATTTTTAATATAGCTTTCATTGAGGAATACTATTTGATTTTATTGATGTCGTTTGCTTTCCGGCTTTTACGATATAAAATCGTGTAAAAAAAATTTAAGGTACCAAAATGTTATTTAGTTTTGCTTTTAAAAAATTGGTTATATTACAATGTATGATAATTTTCATACACATTAAGTCTTGTGGATAGCCATTAACATTATGCTTATGCTCTGTAATTTATGCACCCACTTGCATTTTCTTTGCTTAAATGAAATGATAGAGCTTTGTGCCCTTTCAAGTTTGGTTTCCATCTGATTCATTATTGTAAGAGTGATACCCTATTAGGGCAGGTGACCAAAAGCATCCACCATCACTCCTTCCCCTGCTATCTTCCTGAAAGTGCATCATGATGCATTTATCTTGCTAACTTATCACATCCCCACCTTTCCAGAATTGAAGTATGACAGATATGCTTCCCTAAATCCCTTCATGGATATTACTGTGTTCAATTCATCTACATGTCAAATATTGAAAAACCAGTGCGTGTTGGATGCTCAAGCACCTACCACTCAAAACCACCACCACAACTTATAATTCTTCCTTGGATCTATACACATTACATCCAGTCCAGATGTATATACCCTCTAGACTAACTTACCTTGCTCCATGTTTTATAATTGGCCAAGCCATCATCATAATCCCTTATCCCATGAATTATGCCTTTCATGCCACCTTATTGTTCACTAATGATCTTAGTGCCTTAATAACTTCCACACTGCACCATTGGTCTCTCCACCTCCACACTGCCCCATTAGTCTCTCCACCTCCACACTGCACCATTGGTCTACACCTCCACACTGCACCATTGGTCTCTCTCCACCTCCACACTGCACCATTGATTTATTTTTTTCTACTTGACAATAGCTTCATTTTGTTTGTGAAATTCAAATTTAATTCACACCCCTATTTTAATTTCCCTCCCCCTCCTCAAGTTTACATCATGTACCCATTCTTACAATTAAAGTTAATGATTTACATTAATTTTAGTTGGGGCTAACACACTAATGTATATGGTATACAACACACTGACTTGTCTCCGACAGTTTTTACATAGCCCAATTTTCTCTTAATAGATTTTTTCTCTTGAGACTATGCATTTGCTTTGTTGGGCTTATTTTAATTGCATATATATGTTATATATGGGCCATTGATTCAAATCCAAGTCATTAATTTTTTTTCTAATTATTATTAGTGATGTTAAGTTACCCCTAAAAGGAAACTGTTGTTGTAAATAATTTATCTCCCAATATTTCCTTAATGGCAATCTTTAAAAGGGTGAAATGTGTGTAACAGTATTTTCAGTTTGATAATGTGGGCCCCTCCTTCCCTCTCCCTTCATTACTAAGCCAGGTGAGACTTTATTGCTCAATAAAGGCTAGCCTTGCTAAGTAATGTAAAGTTTATTGACAGTTTGAATGTCATTTCACTATTGACTTGGCTAGATGTATCAGTAACTCCCCTGTCCACTGTACTGAGAGCAGCTGTCAGGTTGGGCCCATTTTACTTTCACCTCAGGTTGGCCATTGAAAATGCTCACTGTCATTCACATAACATCGGGCTCTCCCCCTTTGATGAGTCAGGTCAATTAAGTCAGCGTGTCCTCGAAGACCTCATTTTTCTCTTCCCTCTGCAGGAAGAGGAGGAGGTATCGCGACTATACACTGGTTGCACCCTCGCTTAAACCACCTACCTACCACCTAAGAGCTCCTCCTGCATTCGTAAGTAGCGTTAGGAAGTACACCCATGTCCCAGCTCTCAGATTTCATGCCATGAGACCAGATGCATTTTCATTTTAAAGCACATTGTTGGTTTTTACCTGTGTGAATATCAAGGTAATGACTAGGGAGATAGTGTGATCTGACAGCTGCTTTTAGGTCATTTGTGGTAGTGAGGGGGGGAGGAAGGGGGGGTCGATTTGTTGCTGTAGAAAGGAGAATTCACGTAATTTTTGTTTGTCTTTCAGAGAAGCGCCCAGGGAACCTCTCCAGAGAAATGCAGTGTGATGTGAGGGGAGGGGGGCACCCTACCACCAGAACCCCCTACCCACACAATGTTACGTACAAAAGACCTCCATCCCTCTGAGCTGCACGCCTTACACTAGGTGCATTCTCTCATCCTGACAGTATTCAAAAGGCCTCTAGATTGATTGAAATTCAGGATGTGAACGAGATGCTTCACAGAAGGCATTTCTTACTAATTTTTATTTTGATGCTGAGTTTTTCTTCTAATAAAAAAGTATATTATTTTGTAGATAGATTGAGTTTTAATGCTAAAAGGAGATACATAATTTTGGAACTAGATTTTATTGAAGTGCACACAGGTATAGAGTGAAATTTGAATAAAAGACCATTTTTTTTATTATGGATTCCTAGTTACATAAAGACATGTGCTGCTTCAGAAGCGTGATGAGGTCGTAACTGCTTTTATCAATTTATTTGTCGTAAAGGATAATTTAGATTCAACTTCATTGGACAAATCTGAGCTTCCCTCAGGTTAGTGGATGATCAACCATTTTAAAAGCAGAAAAAGTTAGCAAATGTGGCAGGTCATTGAGGTGAGCATTCATATCTAAACCCTGGGAAATTAAGTGGTTATTTTCTTAGAACAGAATTGGAAGTAGCTTAAAAGGAGGTATCATTCTTTAGGACAAAGAAAAATACGCTAATGTTTTGGTAGGTAAGTATTACGTTCATCTTTGGTTTTCCTTGAGGAACTGAATGCTTTTTAATAGTTTTTGATCCTATTTTAGACTTATTTTGGTTGCTTAATATTAAACCAAATTAATGTGGTGGGTCTGTCTGACTATTTTTTTTCTTTGTACGCTTGTCATGGTATACAGAATAAGTAAAATTTTATATAAGATTTAACAGCAAGTTTGCAAAGCTTACTAAAGAACTATGGATAAGGAGGGAGTTTTCCCAACATAAGTGTGACCTGGTTAATGTGTCTGATTTTCATTACCCGAATAGGTTATCCCAAAATAAAACAGAAACAGCATTAACATTGGCATAAATAGTATGTAGATACAAAAATATTAAGTGATTATTTTAGTGCAAGAAGCCACTCAGACAGCATTCCACCATACCCTGAATATGGGTACTTCTCTGAAGGGTTGTACTTATAGATTAAAGTGAATCCATTATTTGGTAGTCTATTTTAAACCTCGGTATTGATGTGCATGGGATGATACAAGCATGTGTGTATGAACTGTCGTGGCGGAATAAAGATTTGGTATGTAAAGCTTAAGAGTTGAATCATTCACATGTGCCAATTGAAGTGATTTAAGTCAGAGAGATGGAAGTCTGAGAGATGTGTGCTATTCTCTGCAAGTGTTCACTGCCATTATTTTCCTAATTGTAAGTAAGAACGGCTGATGTAGCCCAACTTTTAAGGATACTTTTAGGAGTTTCTTTGGAAATGTTGACTTGTATCTGTATTATCTTTTAATTTGGATAATTTTTAGAGGCTAATTGCGAATATTTTTTATTGAAAGAGCCATATTTTTTAAAATCGGTTTCATTTGTAAGAGGAATTTCAGCTGGTGAGTCATTTGAAAATTGAAGGTGCATGTAAATGATACCAAGTCCAACCTTTCCTAATAATTACTCCAAATACCAGTAAGATAATTTAATTTAGGGAATTATTACTACTAAACCCTGTATTTTATTACAAAAACAAAATTACCTTTATGCCACAGTTAAAGGGAGACTATTTGGTACCATAATGGAGGGTAGGAGATAGTTTACCTATGTTGGATTAAGCTTGACTCACGAAATCGTAATGACACAATTGCAAAAAAACCATACCACGGATGGGGTTAGAACCCGCGATCAGTCTCAAAACTCCAAAACTGGAGTTTTGAGACTGATCGTGGGTTCTAACCCCACCCGTGGTATGGTTTGGATTAAGCTTGCGTGATAACCATCACATTGCAAACTAGAATTTTCCGCTCACCAATGATGCCACATTTGAAACCGGCTAACAACATAAAACACTCGCCCACTATTTTGTGTAATGGTGCCATTGTCTTTTCTTGCAATAAATCATTTTTTTGTTTGAAAGAGGAGGTCCTTACTTTTGTTAACAAAATTTTCCTGTGTAGTGCTTTAATGTCAATAGGTTGAAAGCAAAAAAAAAACAAAAGGGCATCTTGCCACTAAAGTTTGTCAAGTCATTTAGAATTAGTGACAAAAACTTGTATCATTTATTGTTAGGTGGCCATTTTGATCCTAAAACAATTTATTTACTTGATTGGGCTTTGTAGTATCCAAAATGGTTCTAGTAGTGTGCCTTCAGTTAAGAGATTCTATGAAGACAAACAGATTTCTAATGTTAAACTGTCTTAAGAGTATGGATTTACTTTAATAAAACTTAATAAGAGTATAGTGCCTGTCTGTATCCTACGTGGAAGAGGTATGCTGTTGAAGTACAGTGGTACCCTGAGTTTCGACCATAATTCGTTCCAGAAGGCTTTTAGAGTTCACTGTGGTTTAGCGCTTCTATTTGATTATAATAATAATAATAATTTTAGAGTTCAGTCCTCTTTAAGGGGGGCTCCTTGTCAAGGTAATGAGGCTTATCAGTCTGAGGAATTGGACCTCTTGGTCTTCTTCCTCAGACCGAACCTAATTACTCCCCAATCCCTCCTCCCCTTTCCCATCCTCCCTTCTCCCTTTCCTCCTCATCCCTCCCTTATTCCCTTCCCATTTTTACCCTGAGCTTTTCTCTACAGGCATTCTAGTTCCTAGGTAGGGGGAAGGGTACCGTGGTCCATCCCATTCCGTTGAGGTTCTTGGCGGTGGTGTAGTTTGCCGTGGAATCTGGATCGCCTGGGGATGTCCCGATCCCCCTCTGGTCTCCCGGGGAGTGGCTTTGGGTATCTTGGGCGACGGGTATATCTCTGGAGGTCACCTTTCAGATTCCGGGGGTGGTGGCCGAAAGAGGTATGCTTTGTGGCGGGTATCCGGCCGCCCTCTCTTTTGTCCGCCGAGGTGGCTCGGTGGATGTGAGGTTGCTATCCCAGATTGCTGGTTTACTGGCATGAAGGGTAGGGTATGGCACGGGTTCCATGCAGCATCTGCAC
>WNWK01020480.1:0-35762 GCA_009830355.1 Cherax destructor | reverse complement strand
AATGTACATCCTACACTAGTGTACATCCTACACTAGTGTACATCCTTCACTAGTGTACATCCTTCACTAGTGTACATCCATCACTAGTGTACATCCATCACCTGTGTACATCCTACACTAGTGTACATCCTACACTAGTGTACATCCTTCACTAGTGTACATCCTACACTAGTGTACATCCTTCACTAGTGTACATCCTTTACTCTCATCCTTCACTAGTGTACATCCTTTACTCTCATCCTTCACTAGTGTACATCCTTTACTCTCATCCTTCACTAGTGTATATCCTTCACTAGTGTACATCCTTTACTCTCATCCTTCACTAGTGTACATCCTTCACTCTCATCCTTCACTAGTGTACATCCTTCACTCTCATCCTTCACTAGTGTACATCCTTCACTCTCATCCTTCACTAGTGTACATTCTTCACTCTCATCCTTCACTAGTGTACATTCTTCACTCTCATCCTTCACTAGTGTACATCCTTCACTCTCATCCTTCACTAGTGTACATCCTTCACTCTCATCCTTCACTAGTGTACATTCTTTACTCTCATCCTTCACTAGTGTACATCCTTCACTCTCATCCTTCACTAGTGTACATCCTTCACTCTGATCCTTCACTAGTGTACATTCTTCACTCTCATCCTTCACTAGTGTACATTCTTCACTCTCATCCTTCACTAGTGTACATCCTTCACTCTCATCCTTCACTAGTGTACATTCTTCACTCTCATCCTTCACTAGTGTACATCCTTCACTCTCATCCTTCACTAGTGTACATCCTTCACTCTCATCTTTCACTAGTGTTATCCTTCACTAGTGTACATCCTTCTAGTGTACATCCTTCACTAGTGTACATCCGTCAGTCTCATCCTTCAATAGTGTACATCCTTCACTCTCTACCTTCACTAGTGTACGTCCTTCACTAGTGTACATCCTTCACTAGTGTACATTCTTCACTAGTGTACATCCTTCACTCTCATCCTTCACTAGTGTACATCCTTCACTCTCATCCTTCACTAGTGTACATTCTTCACTCTCATCCTTCACTAGTGTACATCCTTCCCTCTCATCCTTCACTAGTGTACATCCTTCACTAGTGTACATCCTTCACTAGTGTTATCCTTCACTAGTGTACATCCTTCACTCTCATCCTTCACTAGTGTACATCCTTCACTCTCATCCTTCACTAGTGTACATCCTTCACTAGTGTACATCCTTCACTAGTGTTATCCTTCACTAGTGTACATCCTTCACTCTCATCCTTCACTAGTGTACATCCTTCACTCTCATCCTTCACTAGTGTACATCCTTCACTAGTGTACATCCTTCACTAGTGTTCATCCTTCACTAGTGTACATCCTTCACTAGTGTACATCCTTCACTAGTGTTCATCCTTCACTAGTGTACATCCTTCACTTGTGTGCATCCTTCACTAGTGTACATCCTTCACTCTCATCCTTCACTAGTGTACATCCTTCACTAGTGTACATCCTTCACTCTCATCCTTCACTAGTGTACATCCTTCACTCTCAGCCTTCACTAGTGTGCATCCTTCACTCTCATCCTTCACTAGTGTGCATCCTTCACTCTCATCCTTCACTAGTGTACATCCTTCACTAGTGTACATCCTTCACTAGTGTACATCCTTCACTAGTGTCATCTCTTCACTTAGTTGTCATCCTTCATTGTACATCCTTCACTAGTGTACATCCTTCACTAGTGTACATCCTTCACTAGTGTACATCCTTCACTAGTGTACATCCTTCACTAGTGTTATCCTTCACTAGTGTACATCCTTCACTAGTGTACATCCTTCAGTCTCATCCTTCAATAGTGTACATCCTTGACTCTCTATCCTTCACTAGTGTACATCCTTCACTAGTGTACATCCTTCACTGGTGATCTTACATCCTTCACTAGTGTACATCCTTTCACTTCATGTGTACATCCTTCACTAGTGTACATCCTTCACTAGTGTACATCCTTCACTAGTGTACATCCTTCACTAGTGTACATCCTCACTAGTGTACATCCTTCACTAGTGCATCCTTACTAGTGTACATCCTTCACTAGTGTACATCCTTCACTAGTGTACATACTTCACTCTCATACTTCACTAGTGTACATCCTTCACTAGTGTACATCCTTCACTAGTGTACATCCTTCACTAGTGTACATCCTTCACTAGTGTACATCCTTCACTAGTGTCATCCTTCACTAGTGTACATCCTTCACTAGTGTACATCCTTCACTAGTGTACATCCTTCACTAGCATCCTTCACTAGTGTACATCCTCACTAGTGTATCTACAATCCCTACACTAGTGTACATCCTTCACTAGTGTACATCCTTCACTAGTGTACATCCTTCACTAGTGTACATCCTTCACTAGTGTACATCCTTCACTAGTGTACATCCTTCACTAGTGTACATCCTTCACTAGTGTACATCCTTCACTAGTGTACATCCTGCGCTCAGTGTTTGTCGTCCGATGCTGCTCCTTTTGTCATGTCTTTTAAAATGACTTCTTTTATGCTACTGGACTTCTGTTATGCTACTGGACTTATTTTATGCTACCTGGACTTCTGTTATGCTACCTGGACTTCTGTTATGCTACTGGACTTATTTTATGCTACTGGACTTCTGTTATGCTACTGGACTTCTGTTATGCTACTGGACTTATTTTATGCTACCTGGACTTCTGTTATGCTACCTGGACTTCTGTTATGCTACTGGACTTCTGTTATGCTACTGGACTTATTTTATGCTACCTGGACTTCTGTTATGCTACCTGGACTTCTGTTATGCTACTGGACTTCTGTTATGCTACTGGACTTATTTTATGCTACTGGACTTCTGTTATGCTACTGGACTTCTTTTATGCTACCTGGACTTCTGTTATGCTACCTGGACTTATGTTGTTCAATCTGGACTTCTGTTATGCTACCTGGACCTCTGTTATGCTACCTGGACTTCTGTTATGCTACCTGGACTTGTTATGCTACCTGGACTTCTATTATGCTACTGGACTTCTGTTATGCTACTGGACTTCTGCTGTGCTACTGAACTTCTGTTATGCCACCTGGACTTCTGTTATGCTACCTGGACGTCTGTTATGCTACCTGGACTTCTATTATGCTACTGGACTTCTGTTATGCTACTGGACTTCTGTTATGCTACTGAACTTCTGTTATGCCACCTGGACTTCTGTTATGCTACCTGGACGTCTGTTATGCTACCTGGACTTCTATTATGCCACCTGGACTTGTTATGCTACTGGACTTCTGTTATGCTACTGAACTTCTGTTATGCCACCTGGACTTCTGTTATGCTACCTGGACGTCTGTTATGCTACCTGGACTTCTATTATGCCACCTGGACTTCTGTTATGCTATCTGCACTTCTGTTATGCTACTGAACTTCTGTTATGCTACTGGACTTCTGTTATGCACCTGGACTTCTGTTATGCTACTGGACTTCTGTTATGCTACTGGACTTCTGTTATGCTACCTGGACTTACGTTATGCTACCTGGACTTCTGTTAGGATACCTGGACTTCTGTTATGCTACCTAGACTTCTGTTATGCTACCTGAACTTCTATTATAGCTCCTGGACATTTTTATAGCTCCTGGACTTTTGTTATACCTCCTAGGTTTCTGCTATAGCTCCTGGACTTCTGTTATAGCTATTGGACTTCTGTTATAGTTTCTGGAGCGCATCTTCCATGCCGCCAGGCTATACTCCACTCCTTGGTCACCTGTTTGGTGCTGTACCTGCTACTGTTGCTTTACCCTGTGTGCTCTATGTGAGGTTCCTGAGCTCCTTCCCATGGACTGGAACACTAATTCTCTCTCTCTCTCTCTCTCTCTCTCTCTCTCTCTAACACTTCGCTGATGTTAAAAATGCTCATTTATGCCAAGGCGTTCTGTAGCTTGATCGCTAGCGCACTCAGCCTCCACACTGAGGTCCATGGTTCGTTCCCCGGTACGACTGGAAAACTTTAGGGACGTGTTTCCATTAGACACCTGCTGTCCATGTTCAACCATCACTGAAATGGGTACCTGGGTGTTAGTAGACTGGTGTGGGTCGCATCCTGGGACAAAACTGACCTAATTTGCGGGAAATGCTCAGCATAACAAGTGGCTTTCTATATAGTAGTATGTCATTGATGTCAGCTAGGCCTGTATACCTTGTACATGTACTTGTAGAAGAAAAAAAATTATTATTATTATTACAGTGTTCGATAAGTCAATTATTATTATTCGTATTATGATGAAAAAAATCACTCATCCTGTGAACTGGTCCTCTGCCGAAACTAACTATCCTTCCCCTAGCCTTCACAGACTATCCTTCCCCTAGCCTTCACAGACTATCCTTCTCCTAGCCTTCACAGACTATCCTTCCCCTAGCCTTCACAGACTATCCTTCCCCTAGCCTTCACAGACTATCCTTCCCCTAGCCTTCACAGACTATCCTTCTCCTAGCCTTCACAGACTATCCTTCCCCTAGCCTTCACAGACTATCCTTCTCCTAGCCTTCCCAGACTATCCTTCCCCTAGCCTTCCCAGACTATCCTTCCCCTAGCCTTCACAGACTATCCTTCCCCTAGCCTTCCCAGACTATCCCCCCCCCCTCCCGAGGCACCGTACTGTGACGTTTATTTTCATTTCAATGCTCACCTCCACCAATTAGAAGGCAGCTCACCTCCACCAATTAGAAGGCAGCTCACCTCCACCAATTAGAAGGCAGCTCACCTACACCAATTAGAAGGCAGCTCACCTCCACCAATTAGAAGGCAGCTCACCTACACCAATTAGAGGGCAGCTCACCTCCACCAATTAGAAGGCAGCTCACCTACACCAATTAGAGGGCAGCTCATCTCCACCAATTAGAAAGCAGCTCACCTCCACCAGTCACAGGGTAGAACACCCCCTCCAACAATCAGAGGGTAAAACACCTCCACCAATCAGAGGGCATCCCAACTCTACCAATCAGAGGGCAGAACACTTCCGCCACCAATCAGATGGCAGGTCACCTCCACGAAGACCGTCGTGGAAGAAGGACTTAAGAGACACACAACATTTTAACGATAATTTAAGATATAAAACAGAAGCTTGTTGAGTGAATGTTGTCGTTAAGAAGTGTTTAAGATAATGTTTTGAGGTGGCCCTGTTGGCCGCCCACCTGGGTGGCCCTGTTGGCCGCCCATCTGGGTGGCCCTGTTGGCCGCCCACGTGAGTGACCCTGTTGGCCGCCCACTTGGGAGGCAATATTGGCCGCCCACAAGGGTGGCACTGTTGGCCACCCACTTGGATGGCACTATTGGTCTCCCACTTGGGTGGCCCTATTGGCTGCCCACTAGGGTGGCACTGTTGGCCGCCTAGAAGGGTGGCACTGTTGGCCGCCCACCTGGATGGCACTGTTCGCCGCCCACCTGGGGGCCAATGTTGGACGCCCACCTGGGTACATCAATAAAGTTAAACAAATATGTTTGTTTTATTTCTCCGTTTACTAATATATCTATATTATTAACACATCGGCCGTCTCCCACCAAGGCAGGGTGGCCTTAAAGAAAACAAACCTTTGATCATCATTCACTCCATCACTGTCTTGCCAGAGGCGTGCTTACACTACAGTTATAAAACTGCAACATTAACACCCCTCCTTCAGAGTGCAGACACTGTACTTCCCATCTCCAGGACTCAAGTCCGGCCTGCCGGTTTCCCTGAATCCCTTCATAAATGTTACCTTGCTCACACTCCAACAGCATGTCAAGTCCTAAAAATCATTTGTCTCCATTCACTCCTATGTTACACGCTCACACATGCTTGCTGGAAGTAAAAGCCCCTCGCACACAAAACCTCCTTTACCCCCTCCCTCCAATCTTTCCTAGGCCAACCCCTACCCCGCCTTCCCTCCACTACAGATTTATACAGTCTCGAAGTCATTCTATTTCGTTCCACTCTCTCTACATGTCTGAACCACCTCAACAACCCCTCCTCAGCCCTCTGAATAATAGTTTTGGTAATCCTGCACCTCCTCCTAATTTCCAAACTATGAATTCTCTGCATTATATTCACACCACACATTGCCCTCAGACATGACATCTCCACTGCCTCCAGCCTTCTCCTTGTTGCAACATTCACCACCCATGCTTCACACCCATATAAGAGTGTTGATATAACTATACTCTCATACATCCCCCTCTTTGCTTCCATGGACAAAGTTCTTTGTCTCCACAGACTCCTTAGCGCACCACTCACCTTTTTCCCCTTGTCAATTCTATGATTCTCCTCATTTTTCATCTTTCTAATGCTATATATATGTTGTTTTAATCTTAGTTCAAGACTTTTACCAGTTTGACCGTAATATAATTTATCACATATTTTACAAGGAATCTTTGGACACATCTGTCAGCATTTTGGGGGAAAAATTTTATCCAAAGTTTTTTTACTGTATCAAGATTTTTAAACACAACTTTGATATTAAAAGTGTTAAGAAGGGAAGGCATATGAGCCAAGTTTTCATGGTGAGGGAGAACCAACATATTTTTAGCTGAATAAGGTTGGCTGTCAATTTTTGAAATGTAAAAAGAATTTCTGGCAGTTTTAAAGGATTTATCAATTAAGTTTCTTGGATATTTTAAATCATTAGCTATTTCATAAATTTTGGAGATTTCTTCATCTATGAACTCTGGACTAAAAATACGTAAAGCTCTCAAAAATATTGATGAGAAAACAGACAGTTTAACTCTATCTTGATGTGAAAAATAATAATGTACATAGGAACAGTTGTCAGCAGACATCAACCTGCTGTCAGCAGATATCAACCTGCTACCAGCAGATATCAACCTGCTACCAGCAGATATCAACCTGCTACCAGCAGATATCAACCTGCTACCAGTAGATATTAACCTGATACCAGTAGATATCAACCTGCTACCAGTAGATATCAACCTGCTACCAGTAGATATCAACCTGCTACCAGTAGATATTAAACTGATACCAGCAGATATCAACCTGGTACCAGCACATATCAACCTGCTACCAGTAGATATCAACCTGCTACCAGTAGATATTAACCTGGTACCAGCACATATCAACCTGATACCAGTAGATATCAACCTGCTACCAGTAGATATTAACTTGATACCAGCAGATATCAACCTGCTACCAGTATATATCAACCTGGTACCAGCACATATCAACCTGCTACCAGTAGATATCAACCTGCTACCAGTAGATATCAACCTGCTACCAGTAGATATCAACCTGATACCAGCAGATATCAACCTGCTACCAGCAGATATCAACCTGCTACCAGCAGATATCAACCTGCTACCAGTAGATATCAACCTGCTACCAGTAGATATCAACCTGCTACCAGCACAATATCAACCTGCTACCAGTAGATATCAACCTGCTACCAGTAGATATCAACCTGCTACAAGTAGATATCAACCTGCTGCCAGTAGATACCAACCTGCTACCAGTAGATATCAACCTGCTGCCAGTAGATATCAACCTGCTACCAGTAGATATCAACCTGATACCAGCAGATATCAACCTGCTACCAGCAGATATCAATCTGCTACCAGCAGATATCAACAACCTACCAGTAGATATCAACCTGCTACCAGTAGATATCAACCTGCTACCAGCACATATCAACCTGCTACCAGTAGATATCAACCTGCTACCAGTAGATATCAACCTGCTACCAGTAGATATCAACCTGCTGCCAGTAGATACCAACCTGCTACCAGTAGATATCAACCTGCTGCCAGTAGATATCAACCTGCTACCAGTAGATATCAACCTGCTGCCAGTAGATATCAACCTGCTACCAGTAGATATCAACCTGCTGCCAGCAGATATCAACCTGCTACCAGTAAATATCAACCTGCTGCCAGTAGATATCAACCTGCCACCAGTAGATACCAACCTGCTACCAGTAGATATCAACCTGCTGCCAGTAGATATCAACCTGCTACCAGTAGATATCAACCTGCTACCAGCAGATATCAACCTGCTACCAGTAGATATCAACCTGCTACCAGTAGATATCAGCCTTCTGTCAGCAGATATCAGCCTGCTGTCAGCAGATATCAGAAATACTGCTGGGACAAGCGTAGAAGTTTTGAAAAGTCAACTCGATCACGTCCTCTGGCAAGTGCCAGATCAACCAGGCTGTGATAGCAATGTGGGCCAGCGGGCCGCCAGCAGCAACAGCCAGATTGAACAAGGTAAGCAGAAGAGGGAACCTGGCCCGAGGCAGCCAAGGTGGGGGAAGAACTCTTGAAACCTATCACAGGTATATTCGTAAAACGCAAGATTGAATTAAATTTCATAAATGAAAGTGTCAGAAGTCAGACATATAATGGTTAAATAATTCATTTATTTTTTCTTTACTAAAGTAAGAATTTAACATATGTTAGAATGTGTAGCAAAGTAGAGGTTAATGAATGCTAACGTTTAGACTGTGTGTGTATAGTGTTCATGTATGGTGCCTTACACTGTACGTACAGCCATTACAAGAGTATACACTGTATATATACACTGTGAAGTATATGTCTCTCAGTGTATATACACTGTGAGGTGTATGTCTCTCAGTGTATATACACTGTGAAGTGTATGTCTCTCAGTGTATATACACTGAGAGGTGTATGTCTCTCAGTGTATATACACTGTGAGGTGTATGTCTCTCAGTGTATATACACTGTGAAGTGTATGTCTCTCAGTGTATATACTCTGTGAAGTGTATGTCTCTCAGTGTATATACACTGTGAGGTGTATGTCTCTCAGTGTATATACACTGTGAAGTGTATGTCTCTCAGTGTATATACACTGTGAGGTGTATGTCTCTCAGTGTATATACACTGTGAAGTGTATGTCTCTCAGTGTATATACACTGTGAAGTGTATGTCTCTCAGTGTATATACACTGTGAAGTGTATGTCTCTCAGTGTATATACACTGTGAGGTGTATGTCTCTCAGTGTATATACACTGTGAAGTGTATGTCTCTCAGTGTATATACACTGTGAGGTGTATATCTCTCAGTGTATATACACTGTGAAGTGTATGTCTCTCAGTGTATATACTCTGTGAGGTGTATGTCTCTCAGTGTATATACTCTGTGAAGTGTATGTCTCTCAGTGTATATACACTGTGAAGTGTATGTCTCTCAGTGTATATACTCTGTGAAGTGTATGTCTCTCAGTGTATATACTCTGTGAAGTGTATGTCTCTCAGTGTATATACACTGTGAAGTGTATGTCTCTCAGTGTATATACTCTGTGAGGTGTATGTCTCTCAGTGTATATACTCTGTGAAGTGTATGTCTCTCAGTGTATATACTCTGTGAAGTGTATGTCTCTCAGTGTATATACACTGTGAAGTGTATGTCTCTCAGTGTATATACTCTGTGAGGTGTATGTCTCTCAGTGTATATACTCTGTGAGGTGTATGTCTCTCAGTGTATATACTCTGTGAAGTGTATGTCTCTCAGTGTATATACACTGTGAAGTGTGTGTCTCTCAGTGTATATACTCTGTGAAGTGTATGTCTCTCAGTGTATATACACTGTGAAGTGTATGTCTCTCAGTGTATATACACTGTGAAGTGTATGTCTCAGTGTATATACTCTGTGAGGTGTATGTCTCTCAGTGTATATACTCTGTGAAGTGTATGTCTCTCAGTGTATATACACTGTGAAGTGTATGTCTCTCAGTGTATATACACTGTGAAGTGTATGTCTCTCAGTGTATATACACTGTGAAGTGTATGTCTCAGTGTATATACACTGTGAAGTGTATGTCTCTCAGTGTATATACACTGTGAAGTGTATGTCTCTCAGTGTATATACACTGTGAAGTGTATGTCTCTCAGTGTATATACACTGTGAGGTGTATGTCTCTCAGTGTATATACACTGTGAGGTGTATGTCTCTCAGTGTATATACTCTGTGAAGTGTATGTCTCTCAGTGTATATACTCTGTGAAGTGTATGTCTCTCAGTGTATATACACTGTGAGGTGTATGTCTCTCAGTGTATATACTCTGTGAAGTGTATGTCTCTCAGTGTATATACTCTGTGACGTGTATGTCTCTCAGTGTATATACACTGTGAGGTGTATGTCTCTCAGTGTATATACACTGTGAAGTGTATGTCTCTCAGTGTATATACACTGTGAAGTGTATGTCTCTCAGTGTATATACACTGTGAAGTGTATGTCTCTCAGTGTATATACACTGTGAAGTGTATGTCTCTCAGTGTATATACTCTGTGAAGTGTATGTCTCTCAGTGTATATACTCTGTGAAGTGTATGTCTCTCAGTGAGCGCAGTGCCGCCCACCTGAGACAGTGAGCGCAGTGCCGCCCCGCTGAGTCAGTGAGCGCAGTGCCGCCCACCTGAGACAGTGAGCGCAGTGCCGCCCACCTGAGACAGTGAGCGCAGTGCCGCCCACCTGAGACAGTGAGCGCAGTGCCGCCCACCTGAGTCAGTGAGCGCAGTGCCGCCCACCTGAGTCAGTGAGCGCAGTGCCGCCCACCTGAGACAGTGAGCGCAGTGCCGCCCACCTGAGACAGTGAGCGCAGTGCCGCCCACTTGAGTCAGTGAGCGCAGTGCCGCCCACCTGAGTCAGTGAGCGCAGTGCCGCCCACCTGAGACAGTGAGCGCAGTGCCGCCCACCTGAGTCAGTGAGCGCAGTGCCGCCCACCTGAGACAGTGAGCGCAGTGCCGCCCACCTGAGACAGTGAGCGCAGTGCCGCCCACCTGAGACAGTGAGCGCAGTGCCACCACCTGAGACAGTGAGCGCAGTGCCGCCCACCTGAGTCAGTGAGCGCAGTGCCGCCCACCTGAGACAGTGAGCGCAGTGCCGCCTACCTGAGACAGTGAGCGCAGTGCCGCCCACCTGAGACAGTGAGCGCAGTGCCGCCCACCTGAGACAGTGAGCGCAGTGCCGCCCACCTGAGACAGTGAGCGCAGTGCCGCCCACCTGAGACAGTGAGCGCAGTGCCGCCCACCTGAGACAGTGAGCGCAGTGCCGCCCACCTGAGACAGTGAGCGCAGTGCCGCGCACCTGAGACAGTGAGCGCAGTGCCGCGCACCTGAGACAGTGAGCGCAGTGCCGCCCACCTGTGACAGTGAGCGCAGTGCCGCCCACCTGAGACAGTGAGCGCAGTGCCGCGCACCTGAGACAGTGAGCGCAGTGCCGCCCACCTGAGACAGTGAGCGCAGTGCCGCCCACCTGAGACAGTGAGCGCAGTGCCGCCCACCTGAGACAGTGAGCGCAGTGCCGCCCACCTGAGACAGTGAGCGCAGTGCCGCCCACCTGAGACAGTGAGCGCAGTGCCGCCCACCTGAGACAGTGAGCGCAGTGCCGCCCAGCTGAGACAGTGAGCGCAGTGCCGCCCACCTGAGACAGTAAGCGCAGTGCTGCCCACCTGAGACAGTGAGCGCAGTGCCGCCCACCTGAGTCAGTGAGCGCAGTGCCGCCCACCTGAGACAGTGCCGCCCAGGTTGGTCAGGTGAAGATTCTCTTACTGACTTATCATATCAGAGTAAATTAACATTTAAAGTTTTTTTTTTCAACTTTTTTGAAAATATAACAAAATATAAAGAGCTGCTTCCTAATAAATAAAAAAAGTGGCCATGAGCATGACCTCTAACACCTGTACTGGAGTCTTTAGCGCCTCTAACACCTGTACTGGAGTCTTTAGCGCCTCTAACACCTGTACTGGAGTCTTAAGCGCCTCTAACACCTGTACTGGAGTCTTAAGCGCCTCTAACACCTGTACTGGAATCTTTAGCGCCTCTAACACCTGTACTGGAGTCTTTAGCACCTCTAACACCTGTACTGGAGTCTTTAGCGCCTCTAACACCTGTACTGGAGTCTTTAGCGCCTCTAACACCTGTACTGGATTTTTTAGCGCCTCTAACACCTGTACTGGAGTCTTTAGCGACTCTAACACCTGTACTGGAGTCTTCAAACTTGATGTTATTGGGAGAGCCTTGCGGTGTTCGTAAGACTGGATGCAAAACTGGGAGAGAATTTTTTAACGAAATAATCGCTTAGCTCATTCATTGCCAGGTCAAACAGCTTAAAATTAGAGCGAATACGATAAGCACGGTTAGTTACTTTTAATGTTATTAAGCTCATAGATTTTTAGGAAGGAAACCTCAGTAATTTAAGCCTAAGCCGGTAAACGTGGCTTTGCGGTACACTGTCATGGTGTTCGTAATGGCTTCAGGTCAACAACACTACGAGAATAATAGTGAAGTTCTTCTTTATCTTGACCTCAATATTCTGATGCATATTTTTAAGTGATCAAGGAATTGACTTATTTTTAAAAGTTTCGTTAAAGGGAACATTGATGGACAGGGATTCCACATCAAATCTTACCAATATTATCGGCCTACTGAATTCCGAACCTTGTATTTCTTTAAGAAACTCTTAAAGACGTATTACGAACTCATTCTCAAATAAGATGATCAATTGTTGGAACAAGATTCTTCTCAAGAGTGTAATTAAAACTAACAACTGCTGAAATAATAGACCTTAGTGGATTATTGACTTCGTGAATGTTAGTTGATCCATATAACTTAGGTGGTCTGGATCCCCTAACTTGAAGTTTTTCCAAAGATGTTGACTCCAATTAAGCCTTTTGTATTCCGTAGGTCGATTGGTAGCGCAGCTTGCACACTGTGGACCGTGATTCGATCCCCGGGATGAGTGTAGAAATTAGAACGTGTTTCCATTAGACACCTGCTGTCCATGTTCACCTATCAGTAAAATAGGTACCTGGGTGTTAGTGGACTAGTGTGGGTCGCATCCTGGGACAAAACTGACCTAATTTTCCCGAAATGCTCAGCATAACAAGGGACTTTCTATATAGTAGTATGTCATTGATGTCAGCTAGGCCTGTATACCTTGTACATGTACTTGTAGTAAATAAAGATATTATTATTATTATTATTATTTTATTATTATTATTATTAGAAGTTTTCTCGCTGTCCGAAAAAAGGAAAGTCATATGGGGTACCTGGACAATATTGTCCTTGTACATAACAGTAAGATCACCCACGTCTCTCCGGGGTTGATGTTAGTTTAATATCTTTATTATGCACCCCATACCCATGTCGTGGGAGTAGTCAAAAGATTACAGAGGCACATAATGGGTCCAGGGACAGGGCCGCAAACTTTTAAAAGTTAAAAAAGTCACTGTGGTAATTTACTATTTACATGTTTATATCACGTCGTCTTGCATGGGTGTTGAATTTAGGGATGAGGTGAAAGTCATTGATGCAGATATTCCATAACAATGGACTAAGCGCATTTCCCTGTGGACCACCGTTTGAGTGTCTTGTTGACTCTGCCCCACTGAGTTGTAGTGCAGAACCGGTGACTCGTAGTGATTTACCAAGAGTCCCGGGTGCCAGACTCTGTCGAAACCACCAGCACTGTCCAGTGGCACTAAACAGCTGATCTTGGAGTCATCCAGTGACTGGTGCTACATTGTGTAAAGATTTAACAACAGATCAGCAGCAGAGTGATCTTTTCTGAAGCCATATTGACGGTCACAAAGAAGCGAGTGGTAAATGAAAAAGTCACTTTCTCTCTCTCTCTCTCTCTCTTCTCTCTCTCTCTCTCTCTCTCTCTCTCACCTCACTTTTTCTCTCTCTTCTTCTCTCTCTCTCTCTCTCCCTCATCCTCTCACCCTTACTCCAGACCTTCCATCTCCCTACCACTCTCATTTTTCCTTGCTGTCTACACCTCCTTCCTCCCCCGCCTCCCTCCTTGCATACCTCTCCCCCCTGCGTCTATTTCTCCCTCCTCCCCACAGCAATCCCCACTCCACAGGGTAATGTCTTAGTAACGAGAATAAAATAAGACAAACTTTCCAGATATGCGGCGCACTGAACACCACATTAGCTTTACTAGGGTGTCCCTAGTAGCCACTCCCACCGCTTTACTAGGGTGTCCCTAGTAGCCACTCCCACCGCTTTACTAGGGTGTCCCTAGTAGCCACTCCCACCGCTTTACTAGGGTGTCCCTAGTAGCCACTCCCACCGCTTTACTAGGGTGTCCCTAGTAGCCACTCCCACCGCTTTACTAGAGTGTCCCTAGTAGCCACTCCCACCGCTTTACTAGGGTGTCCCTAGTAGCCGCTCCCACCGCTTTACTAGGGTGTCCCTAGTAGCCGCTCCCACCACTTTACTAGGGTGTCCCTAGTAGCCACTCCCACTGCTTTACTAGGGTGTCCCTAGTATCCGCTCCCACCGCTTTACTAGGGTGTCCCTAGTAGCCACTCCCACCGCTTTACTAGGGTGTCCCTAGTAGCCGCTCCCACCGCTTTACTAGGGTGTCCCTAGTAGCCGCTCCCACCGCTTCTACTGGTTCCTTTAGTCTTCAGTTTTCCAAACTAGCTTTCTGTTGTCCCTAGTATGCCACTCACGTCTTACTAGGTCCTCTATAGCCATCACCTTTCTGAGTGTCCTGTCAGCGCTCCCACCCTTTACTAGTGTCCTGTACACCTTCTCCACCTGCTTCACTAGGTGTCCCTAGTGCCATGCTCCCACCTGCTTTACTAGGTGTCCCTAGTACCTGCTCACCACTCTGGTGTCCCTTGCTCACTCACCTGCCTCCTTCTGGGTTCCCCTGTAGCCACTCCACCCTTTCAGGTGTCCCTAGTGCCCTCCACCTGCCTACTAGGTGTCCCCCTGCTATGCTCAGCTCCCACCTGCTTTACTAGGTGTCCCTAGTATGCCACCTCCCACCTGCTTTACTAGGTGTCCTTAGCTCACCACCTGCTTACTAGGGTGTCCCTAGTACTGCTCCCACCTGCTTTACTAGGTGTCCCTAGTAGCCGCTCCCACTGCTTTCACTAGGGTTCCCTATACCTGCCTCCCACCGCTTTACTAGGCTCCGTATCACCTCCTCCACTTTCTAGTTCTCTCTAGCCCTCCACTTTCTAGGTCCCTGTAGCCCTCCCCCTTTACTAGCCCTGTGCTCCCTATGCCACTCCACCTGCTTACTAGGTGTCCCTAGTAGCCCTCCACTGCTTACTAGGTGTCCTGACCCTCCACCGCTTACTAGGTGTCCCTATGCCTCCACCTGCTTTACTAGTGCCCTAGTGCCTCCACTGCTTTACTAGGTGTCCTAGTATCCACGCTCCCACCGCTTACTAGGGTGTCCCTAGTAGCCACTCCCACCGCTTTACTAGGTGTCCCTAGTAGCCGCTCCCACCTGCTTTACTAGGTGTCCCTAGTAGCCCTCCACCTTCGTTCCCATACTGCTCCTCTCACTTTTGTTCCTTACACCTTGCTTCACTCACTTGTCCACCTAGTTCCACTTATGCTCCCACCTGCTCACTTGACTCACGCCTCACGCCCTGCCCTCCACTGCTCACTACCTGTCTCCATTGTTCTCCACCTACCTGTGCTCCATACCTGCTCCACCGCTTTACTGTGCTCCACTCTGCTCACTCCTGCCTCCACTGTGTCTCCACTCCCACCACTGGTTCCCTTCGCTCCACTTGCTCACACCTGCCCATGCCTCCCACCTGCCCTCCACTTGCTCACTACCTGCCCTCCTACTTCGCTTCCACCTCCCTCCACTTGTCTCACCTACTCCACTTGTCACCACCTCCCTCCACTTGCTCACCACCCTGCCCTCCACTTGCATATCCACCTGCCCTCCACTTGCTTCACTGCCCTCACGTTCCACCTGCCCATCCACTTGCTCACCACCTGCCCTCACTGTCCTCACCTGCCCTCCACTTGTTCTCCACCTAGCCCTCCATTGCTCACCACCTGCCCTCCACTTGCTCCCACCTGCCTCCACTTGCTCACTACCTGCCCTCCACTTGCTTCCACCTGCCTCCACTTGCTCCCACCTGCCTCCACTTGCTCTCCACCTGCCTCCACTTGCTCTCCACCTGCCCTCCACTTGCTCTCCACCTGCCCTCCACTTGCTCCCACCTGCCCTCCACTTGCTCACCACCTGCCCTCCACTTGCTCTCCACCTGCCCTCCATTGCTCACTCCTGCCCTCCACTTGCCTCCACCTGCCCTCCACTTGCTCACACCTGCCCTCCACTTGCTCACTACCTGCCCTCCACTTGCTCCACCTGCCCTCACTTGCTCTCCACCTGCCCTCCACTTGCTCTCCACCTGCCCTCCACTTGCTCACCACCTGCCCTCCACTTGCTCTCCACCTGCCCTCCACTTGCTCTCCACCTACCCTCCACTTGCTCCCACCTGCCCTCCACTTGCTCACCACCTGCCCTCCACTTGCTCACTACCTGCCCTCCACTTGCTCACCACTTGCCCTCCACTTGTTCCACCTGCCCTCCACTTGCTCACTACCTGCCCTCCACTTGCTCCACCTGCCCTCCACTTGCTCACTACCTGCCCTCCACTTCTCACTCTGCCTTCCACTTGCTCACTACCTGCCCATCCATTGCCTCTCCACCTGCCCTCCACTTGCTCCTACCTGCCCTCCACTTGCTCTCCACCTACCACTCCACTTGCTCCACCTGCCCTCCACTTGCTCCCACCTGCCTTCCACTTGCTCTCCACCTACCCTCCACTTGTTCTCCCCCTGCCCTCACTTGCTCTCCACCTGCCTTCCACTTGCTCACTACCTGCCCTCCACTTGTCTCCACCTGCCCTCCACTCTGCTCCACCTCTGCCCTCCACCTGCCCTCCACTTGCTCTCCTCCCTACCCTCCACTCTCCTGCTCTCCCCCTTTGTCCTCCACTTGCCTCCACCACCCTCCACTTGCCTCCACCTACCCTCCACTTGCTCACCACCTGCCCTCCACTTGTTCTCCACCTGCCTTCCACTTGCTCACCACCTGCCCTCCACTTGCTCTCCACCTGCCCTCCACTTGCTTCCACCTGCCTTCCACTTGCTCACTACCTGCCTCCACTTGCTCTCCACCTGCCTTCCACTTGTTCTCCACCTGCCCTCCACTTGCTTCCACCTGCCCTCCACTTGCTCACCACCTGCCCTCCACTTGTTCCACCTGCCCTCCACTTGCTCTACCTGCCCTCCACTTGCTCACCACCTGCCCTCCACTTGTTCTCCACCTGCCCTCCACTTGTTCTCCACCTGCCTTCCACTTGCTCACTGCCTGCCCCTCCACTTGCTCTCCACCTGCCCTCCACTTGCTCTCACCTGCCCTCCACTTGCTCTCCACCTGCCCTCCACTTGCTCCACCTGCCCTCCACTTGTTCTCCACCTCCCCTCCACTTGTTCATCACCTGCCCTCCACTATTCTCCACCTGCCCTTCCCTTCAACTGCCCTCCATTGATTCTCCACCTACCTCCACTTGTCTCCACCTGCCTCCACTTGTTCTCCACCTGCCCTCCACTCTACTTCTACCTCCCTTCCACTTGCCTCCACCTGCCCTCCACTTGTCTCCACCTGCCCTCCATCTGCTCCTCCACCTGCCCTCCACTTGCTCTCCACCTACCCTCCACTTCTCCCACCTGCCTCCATTCTCTCCACCTGTCCTCCACTTGCTTCCACCTGCCCTCCACTTGTTTCCATCCCTCCACTTGCTCTCCCCCTTTGCCTCCGTTCTCCACCTGCCCTCCACTTACTCCACCTGCCTTCCACTTGCCCTCCACTGCCCTCCCCCATTCCACCGCTTCCTCTTGCCTCCACCTGCCCTCCACCTGCCCTCCACCTGCCTCCACCTGCCTCCACCTGCCCTCCTCATCGTTCACGGAGCCCATGCACCCATGCACCTCCCAACCCAACCCCAGCCCCCCAGAAATGGATCTATGTATGTGTGTGTGCATCCCATAACAGTTTTTAATGTATAGTAAGTTCCCAAAATAAATCGTCCCACAAAACCATGCGCCCCCTCTAACACCCCCCCCTGGTGAAACAAAAAAAGTAAAGAAAAAAATCGGTTCTTGGGTCCCAGTTTGCAAGTAGGATACAGTCAGGATGGCAGTACAATGTCTGTGGCCATGTGAGGCTCTTGGGAAAAAATCCAGAATCACCTGCGCCTTTTGCTTACAAAACATCATGTCTCTTGTGCAAGAATAAACACTGCAGCCAAAAATGACATCCATCTGGAAAGGTGTTCCCGGATCTGCAATATGATGTGGAACTTGGACAGATATCAGGAAAGCACTCGGGATAATAAATAAAACATTAAAAAAGAAAACTATTGATAGTCTACCCAGAATATATATATGGAGGATGGGAAAGTAAAGTTTAACCTCGAATGCCCGTCTAAAAACAGTTGCCCAAAATAAATAGACATCCACTAAAAAACAGGAAACAAAAAAATAAGGCTGACCCCACCATAGGGGACCCAAACCCAACCATCAACCCAGGCTGACCCAGCCCCAGCCCCCACCATAGTGCAAATATGGCTAAAGACTCTTCTCAGACAAAGCCATAACCAGTTAGGATGTTGAGGGTCCTCTTCTGGAAAATTTTTCCCGAAACAGTAGTGGTGTTTTCGGCTTGGTACAAGACTGTGTGCGTTCTGGATCTGAACTAGGAATACATCCAGTATGTTTATCCAACCAAAAGCAAATGGTGGATTCTTGCGGGGCATCTTAGGCATGGAATATCGGAAAACAAAGGGGGCATGCAACTTTGAGCATCCCAAAATGCCCAACCTCCTTCAAAGGAGTGTTGTTTTTACCTCTTGCAAATTTTCCATCCTGAGAGGTCCCACCTTCAGTCCTAAAAAAAACAATGTTACAACACCAACTGCCCCGATAAATTTTAAAAGGGAAACCCAATAAACCTAAAACAAATCATAGTAGTTACAGTAATTACAACAACGCCACCCAAGTGATTTTTAGTGGTAGGAAACGAAAAGAAAATGGAAAGAAATACCAAAATAGTCCACCACCTTGGAGCCTTTTGACTGGAGGCAAGCCAGTGGCCCCCCAGACTCCCCACGTGCAAAACAAAACCCCAACAAACGCAAAAACCCTTTTATTTGCAATATACAGGGCCTTGCCATCCCAAAACAACAAAATCCTTTCATTGGTGGACTTTAGGGAGTCAATGCATGTTTGGGGTTCACAGAGACCCGAAAAAGATTACTTTGACAGTGAAATATGGATCCTGGATAACCTTTTCGGGACAAAAAAGAACAGGCAACAAGGGGGTTGGCCTTTTGCAAAGGTCGCTATTTCCCAAAGAACAAGTTGAAGTTCTAAAATAAAATGAGAATCAAACAGTCATTGTTTTTGTATATGGCCCAGATGCACCTCAACGTTCAAAAAGTGGCAAAATTGACTACTGTCTGAAAACCTTCCAGCCCCACCCCCCAAACATCTTGCTGCTTTGACCACCTAAAGACATACAAAATGGAAGAATGTGGAATAATGTTGTGAAAATAATCCCTGGAGGCGCGCAGATGAAAAGTCAACACACATGAGCTACTGTTTCTGCAACAAACACACCCTAAGTCAAGATATGGAGCCAAAAACGTAAAACACACTAGACCTTTTCTCCACAAATAATGAGGACCTGGTAAAAAAAACATAAAAATAAAAAGCACCATTCTGATCCAACTAATCGAAGTCCAGACCATAAAAGGAGTCCTGATCAACAAAATGCATACAATTGTGAATTCTACAAATTCCTTCAACAACAAGAACATCAACTGGGACCAGGTGAACCAGTTTAATGAAAATGTTGGGAAGATATCTTAAATTAATACCATAACCAGTGCTTTGAAAAGATCAATTTTCTGGTAGCTGAAGTATGTTCAAGGCATCTTGTCCTAAGAAAAAAGAAGAAAGTAAATGAGAGAGACGCTCCTCTCATGAGAAGGGGAAAATCACTGGCTCCTCAAGAATGTCAGATTTCTGAAACACGGAAGGAAGCGTAACAGGGAAGTGGAAATATTGAGCTTGGTTAAAGGACTCAACAGGATTCAGGCAAGAATAATAGGATTAGTGAAATATTTTTTTCAATAAAAAAAGGAAAACCACATCTAGTATAGAGCCCTGCTCAGACAAACGGATCTTAAAAGATGACAACAAAGAAATGGTAGATACTGAAATTCAATAACCTGGTTTGTGAGCCCCTAATCCGTCGAGACAATCCCAAAAATTTTTTCTTTAATGCTCAAAAAACCCTTACCAATGCCACCTTTCTGACATAAACTAACTCCACTATCTTTGAGAAAAAATCGACAATATACCCATGCATAGCCCCAGACCCAAATCTAACCTGTGTTCATTAAGAACGGCAAGAAACCCTTCTCAGGGCCCCTAAGGCTATAGAGAGCATGAACCCTGTGAGATTCTACAGTCACTAAAAACTACGGATAAGCCCCACTTTAAAGGTGGCAGCAAAGAGAGAGAACTATAGACCAATAGCTAAGGTCCCAAAATCATAAAAAATTTAAAGAGTTCTGAAGCGATTGCAAACCACTTGGACTCCAAAATAGCACAATCCAGGGCAACATGGGTTCAGAGCAAACCTCTTGCCTCTCGCAACTAATACACCATGATTAGTCTTATACCTGAAAACCAGAATGGATGAGACACAGATTTGCAAAGCCTTTGACAAGTCGACCATGGTATAGCACAAAAATGTGTGCAAAAAATAACTGGCAAAGTAGGGGGATGGATTTCAACTTTTTTAACCAATGACCCCAAAAGGGGGGTAAAAAGAGAAACGGATGCCAAAGTGAAGAGCTCTGTTCCACAAGGCCGTATCCACCTATCCTGTTCCTCATTCTCATTCAGACATAGACAGAGATAAACCATATTTTTCCAGATGATACGGGGTCTGAGAGAGTGTCATCCATAAGGAAACGGCAAATTCCGAAATAAACAAGTTTTCCCGTGGGCAACGAAAAAATGATGTTAGAAACAAAATTTCACCTTTTGGAAAACTGGAAAAATAGCTGAACTGGTAGGAGTGGAATGTCTGAAACCTCACCTTCAAGGACCACAACAATGCCACTTATCATCTGGGAAAATTATAGGATGATAATGAGAAATTAAAACAGGGATGCTAAGCCAATGATGATGCTTTAAACACTTTTCTCTTGAAACGTGTCATTAACTCTCCATTCAAGGCAGGTAAATTGCAGTTAGAGAATTCAGAGAACCTTCTGAATATAAGTTCCATCAAACATAATAGGGAACCTCGAATGACTTGTGCTCTTTGGAGCCGGCGAGAGATATACATCATAATTCCGGGAAAACCTGGAGGGATTCCTAATTGCACAGAAATCCTGCCTACGAAAAAAAGACGGCGGCGTGCAACAAACCCCCAGTGAAAGTAGGGGCCTTTTGGAATAAACAAAACAATAACATTTTAACCCAAGATTTCAAATCCCTCATAAGGGGAATTCCAAGATCCTTTTTGTCGTAAAGAGGAGCGGGAAAGATACAAAGTCAGTGTCCGATCAGCCGGGCGTGGTTCTGTTGGATCGTGGTTCACAGTAACAGCCTCGTTGATCAGGCCCTGATCCACCAGGAGGCCTGGTCATTGACCGGGCCGCGGGGCGTTGATCCCGGAATACCCTCTAGGTGACCTAAATGATGTTTTTATGAGTCAATGCTCTGTTGCCAAGTCGCAGACCAGGAGTGCTGGTGGATCAGGGCCTGATCAACTAGGCTATTACTGCTGTCTGCACTCAGTCCAGAGTACGAACCACAGCCCGTCTGCTCAGGAACTGACTTGAGGAACTATTAAGTTCCCCAAGTAAGTTGTATTATCTTAGGCCTTAAATTTATGTTTACAACTCAGAGGAACCAGCCCCTCTTAAGATTTTCTAGGTGTAAATTATGATGTATCTTTCTCACCTACATTCCACGAAGTACATTATTATCATTATAATCAAAACTAAGATCTAAACTCACAAGGGCCATACAGTGCTGCTCCAGAAGAGACTTCAAACAACTCCAGTAATTTAGTGGTTAATTAAATTTATACGTCCAGTGAAGCTGTCTGTTCATTCTTTTCGTCAGTTTCCCCACCTTAAAAGGGGCTGCTAGTGTACAACGATATTCCAGACTAGAGAGAACAAGTACTTATAGAGGACCATCATTGACTCGGCATCTCTTGTGTTGAAGGTTCTTGTCATTCATCGTAATATTTTCCTCGCAGTTTTGACAGTGACACTGTTATGATTCTTGAAAGTGAGATCTTTCAACATCATTACTCCTAAATACTTCCTGTTTTTTTCTAATTTCTTCCAAAATGGGGTAGCTGAATTTTGTCCTCACTGGATATTATATTGTCTTCAGTGTCCCATCGATCATTTTGCAGTGCAGTTGTGAGAGGCAGCAGCGACTGCTGTGGCCCATGCTGTCCTGGGGTGTCCACTTGTTGTGACCCAAAGGTTTACTTTCTTGCTTCTTAAAAATAAATATTTTATAAAGTGGGACGCCAGTGCTGTCGGTCTGTAGTTCTTTGAAATTGATATTCATTCATTACCTTATAAACAATGACTCTCATGAGCACCTTGACAATCTTAAATGATGGATCATAAGAAGGATGATTACCAATAGATTCAGTCAGCATTTGTAAATCTGAAAATTTTCTGATATTTTTAAAAAAAAAATATGAAGTCGTTGCATCCAGAGCAATTATTCGAATATTATTTTTCTGATAGGCTTCAAACTTTCAATATTAGTGGACATTTTTTAATAAGTCTTTTTTGGTTGGCATCAAATACTGAGTGCTAGTCAGTCTATTTCAATAATATTTTATTTTATCGAATTAGGCCTGCATTTTTTTTTTCAAATTGGATTTACTTAAAAACACTTCTTGCATCATTGTATTTTATTGTAAACTTAAAGGTTAGTGAAGTGTCCGTGAGAGATACTGCTTATGGTCAATTAATTGGGCTATGAGAGAGGAAACAACATAATGATTATTGAAATAAAGTACTAATTTATGAGGCTCTTATGTCAGTGAATTATTCCACTGACATAACTAAGAGGATTTGAACAATGGAGAATTATGTGTCAGTCATAGACACAACTGAAGATTATTGACATTATAAAGATAATAAGTCATACTTTTAAAACTGTACCATTGTTCATTAGCTATATTTCTTTGTACATATGTCCCTAGTTAACTGTATAAGAAATCCTACTTAATAGTCTATGTATAAATCTTACCTCTGATAAGTTACGAGTTTTTCTACTCCCGGAGCCGGCCATGGGCCAGGCTCGTCTGGTGCTAGCCTGGTCAATCAGGCTCTTGCTGCTCGTAGCCCACTGCCCCTATCCATGCCTGGTTGATCTGGCACCTGGTGAAGACACTTGTCCAGTTACCTTTGAAGACGCTCAGCAGTGTTTGTGATATCGTCTGGTAAGAAACACTTAAGTATTAGGGTTAGTTTGCCTGAACTGCTTTGCATATTAGCGGTTTCTTTTGTACTTAACAATGTTTTCACACGTAAACTACATTATTTGTAGCCAATAAAGAAATAAATTGTATTGTAAACCACAATAATCAAATATTTTTTCTTTCAAGTTTGTAGTACTGAAAAGTTGCGTTTTTTTGGCGTTTAATTTTAAGATCTCAGAGAATACTATGTTTTTATCTTTGTTAGATTTAATGCAGGTGCTCTTACCGGGGTGTACCCACCTATTTGTGGTTGCAGGGGTCGATTCACAGCTCTTGGCCCCGCCTCTTCACTGGCTGCTACGAGGTCTTTCCTGCTCCATGAGCTTTATCACCCTCATCTTAAAGCTTGTATGGAACCTGCCTCCACTATATCCCTTCCTAAACTATTCACTTCCTGACAACTCTGTGACTGAAGAAATACTTCCTAACATCCCTGTGATTCATCTGAGTCTTCAACTTCCAACTGTGTCCCCTTGTTGCTGTGTCCCATCTCTGGAACATCCTGTCTCTGTCCACCTTGTCGATTCCTCTCAGTATTTTATATGTCGTTATCATATCCCACCCCTATCTCTCCTGTCCTTCAGTGTCGTCAGGTCAATTTCCTTTAACCTTTTTCAGGGGCATACCCCCTTTGGGTCCGGACTAGTCTTGTTGCAAACCTTTGCACTTTCTCTAGCTTCTTTACGTGCTTGGCTAGGTGTGGGTTCCAAACTGGTGCTGCATACTCCAGTATGGGCCTAACGTACACAATGTACAGGGTCCTGAGCGATTACTTATTAAAATATCGGAATGCTGTTCTTAGGTTTGCTAGTGTGTAAGTTTACTTAGGTACAGGTACACATAAGTATAATTATCAGAGTAGTATATATAAAATATGAAATAACTTTAAAACATTTGAAATTTTGGAAAGTTTCCAAACATAATGGAGAGACGCGATGCTCACGGAGAATGTAAACAAACTGAGTGGGGTGCGGAGACCGTATTAGAAAGACGGGGAGCCGTATCACGAGTGTTGGTCATAATTTGAAATGTCCGTATTAGTAGAATGTTGTAAAGCAAAACGCTGTAAAGAGGGGCCCTGCTATATACCAAATAATTAGAGTGGAAAAATGCATTTTTTTTATTTACACAATGGCCGCTTCCCATCGAGGCAGGGTGACCCAAAAAAGAAGAAACTCTTTCACCATCCTTCACCACATCACCGTCCTGCCAGAGACATGCCCACACTACAGTTCAAAAACTGCAACATATCTCCACCCCTCCTTCAGAGCGCCGGCACTGCACTTCCAACTTCCAGGACCCAAGTCCGACCAACCGGCCTCCCCGAATCCCCTCATAAACGTTACAGTGTTCACACTCCAACAGCACATAAAGTCACAAAATCTATCTGCCTCCACTCACTCCTATCCAACACGCTCGCTCATGCCCGCCTGTGTTAGTTACCATTTTGTCCTAGGCACATGTCGATTAGACACTAGGCCTGTTGTATGTATGTGTGTGTGTAACGAAACACTTCGAAATGTTTCGGCCCCGCCGGGAATTAAAACCCGGGCCCTCCGTGCGTGAAGCAAGAGCGCTAGCCACCATGCCATCGGGGCGTACGCACTCACCTAATTGTACTCATCTAATTGTGGTTGCAGGGGTCGAGACTCAGCTCCTGGCCCCGCCTCTTCGCTGTCCGCTACTGGGTCTCTGCTATCCCTGCTCCATGAGCTTTATCATACCTCGTCTTAAAACTATGTATGGTTCCTGCCTCCACTATATCTTTCTCTAGACTATTCCACTTCCTGACTACTCTGTGGCTGAAGAAATGCTTCCTAACATCCCTTTGACTCATCTGAGTCTTCTCAACTTCCAACTGTGTCCCCTTGTTACTGTGTCCCATCTCTGGAACTGTTACAAAATGACACGATATCTATTAGTAATAGACATCTCCAGTGAACACTAGAAAGGATAGCCCTTCTAGCATCCAGCCTGTTACTGGGCTTTCGCATCAAAGTCAGTATCCTGGTCCAGTTATCCGATATATTCAATAAGGTCCAGGAGGATTACAACTGTTAGGGTACTAACCAAAGCATAAAATTTAATATGTTTATTAACAAAGTTAGTGTCTAGGGTTTCAAAGTAAATAAATGTACATATGATCAGGATGTTCATTAAGTAATGCATCAGGAGGATAATTAGGAGTTTAGCTCCTACACTGCTCTCATATAACATAAGGCTGTGCTGAGGGCACATATATCCAAATGACTCTGAAGTACCATCAGGTACAATGTCAGTAATTACAATAATAGAGATATATGCAAATAAGAATATTTGTGTGTATGAGTGATCTCCCGGTAACTCTTAAGACTCGACTCAACCAGTGTCCGACTGAACTTCTCATAAGCTAGCTTCTCTAACAAACTGACAATCAGAACAACTTGATTGTCCAGTAAAATGACCAATTCACAGAAAAGCAATATAACAAGCAACAGCAACACAGCGTCAGGAACCAGGAGATAGAAAATCGACCCTAACTGGGGACCATCAATAGATCCTCCAAAACAGTCACAAAACTCCCTTTCTACTGAAGCTAGGTTCAGCATAAACAATCCCAAACTGTGACGGTGCACAGATGCCTTATTGAATTAGGTCCGGAGCTGTAGCTAGAGACCTGAGTTATCTCAGTGTCAATGTGACACACAACCCAGAAAAACGTCGAAAATCACTGTCTAGTCTATCCTCTGTGAACAGAGTTACACAGAGTCCTGAGAAGTATGTTTCGTCTCACCACCTAACACATACTCTACCCAAACAGAGTCTAAATGGCGAGAAAACAAGCAGAGACAGGAGAGAGGTGTTGACTCAACGATGTCCAGCTGCGTAGTGCTCTGGAGCAAGGAGAAGCAGCCACCCGCCTCAGGTGTGGTCAGCGACTCCCTCCCAGCAACTAGACGCCGTCAGTATAACTAGCGTAGTGTCATAATCAGTAGTTTGCCAACTCCAAGGCAGCTACTACAAACATGAGCACAATTTATAATGTTACATCCTAGTCAAATAAAAGTCCAATAAAATAATATAAAGCACAATATTAACGATTTATCTATTATCGAGAATATCAGAAATATAAAATTATAGAAAATGGAAAATAAACATTATAAATTTACATATATATACATTGGTGCCCATTCTGGGGTTGCAATAGGAACATTCTGTTTCTGTCCACTTTGTCAATTCCTCTCAGTATCTTATATGTTGTTATCATGTCCCCCCTATCTCTCCTGTCCTCCAGTGTCGTCAGGTCGATTTCCCTTAACCTCTCCTGGTAGGGCATACCCCTTAGCTCCAGGACTAGTCTTGTTGCAAACCTTTGCACTTTTTCGAGCTTCTTCACGTGCTTGGCTAGGTGTGGGTTCCAAACTGGTGCAGAATACTCCAGTATGGGCCTAACGTACACAGTATACAGGGTCCTGAACGATTCTTTATTAAGATGTCGGAATGCTGTTCTTAGGTTTGCTAGGCGCCCGTATGCTGCAGCAGTTATTTGGTTGATGTGCGCCTCAGGAGATGTGCCTGGTGTTATACTCACCCCAAGATCTTTTTCCTTGATTGAGGTTTGTAGTCTCTGGCCCCCTAGACTGTACTCCGTCTGCGGTCTTCTTTGCCCTTCCCCAATCTTCATGACTTTGCATTTCGTGAGGTTGAACTCCAGGAGCCAATTGCTGGACCAGGCTTGCAGCCTGTCCAGATCCCTTTGTAGTTCTGCCTGGTCCTCGTCCGATTGAATTCTTCTCATCAACTTCACATCATCTGCAAACAGGGACACTTCGGAGTCTATTCCTTCCATCATGTCGTTCACAAACACCAGAAACAGCACCGGTCCTAGGACTGACCCCTGTGGAACCCCACTCGTCACCGGCGCCCACTCTGACACCTCGCCACGGACCATGACTCGCTGCTGTCTTCCTGACAGGTATTCCCTGATCCATTGTAGTGCCTTCCCTGTTATCCCTGCCTGGTCCTCCAGCTTCTGCACTAATCTCGTGTGGGACTGTGTCAAACGCCTTCTTACAGTCCAAGAATATGCAATCTACCCACCCCTCTCTCTCTTGTCTTACTGCTGTCACCCTGTCATAGAACTCCAGTAGGTTTGTGACAGGATTTCCCGTCCCTGAAACCGTGTTGGCCCTCGTTGATAAGCTCATTCCTTTCTAGGTGCTCCACCACTCTTCTCCTGATAATCTTCTCCATGACCTTGCATACTATACATGTCAGTGACACTGGTCTGTAGTTTAATGCTACGTTTCTGTCTCCTTTTTTAAAAATTGGAACTACATTTGCTGTCTTCCATACCTCTGGTAGTCGCCCTGTTTCGATAGACGTGTTGAAGATTGTTGTTAGGGGTACACATAGCTCCTCTGCTCCCTCTCTCAGGACCCATGGAGAAATGTTGTTTGGCCCCATCGCCTTTGAGGTATCTAGCTCGCTTAGTAGCCTCTTCACTTCCTCCTCAGTTGTGTGTATCGTGTCCAGCACCTGATGGTGTACCCTACCTCTCCTCCTTTCTGGAGGCCCTTCCATTTCCTCTGTGAACACCTCTTTGAATCTCATGTTGAGCTCCTCACACACTTCGTGGTCATTTCTTGTGACCTCCCCTCCTTCCTTCCTCAGCCTGATCACCTGGTCCTTGTCTGTTGTTCTCCTCCTGATGTGGCTGTACAATAGCTTTGGGTCAGATTTTGCTTTCGCTGCTATGTCATTTTCGTGTTGTCTTTGGGTTTCCCCTTCTTACCTGTGCATATTCATTTCTGGCTCTACGACTGCTCTCCTTATTCTCCTGGGTCCTTTGCCTTCTATACTTCTTCCATTCCCTGGCACACTTGGTTTTGGCTTCCTGCACCTTTGGGTGAACCATGGGCTCATCCTGGCTTTTCGCTTTTTTTGTTACCTTTGGGTATAAACCTCCCCTCAGCTTCCGTGCAAATTGTTGTCATATATTCCATCATCTCGTTTACCGACTTCCCTGCCAGCTCTCTGTCCCACTAAACTCCGTGCAGGAAGTTCTTCATGCCACGTAGTCACCTTTCTTGTAGTTTGGCTTCATTTGTGCAGCCCTTCCTGCTTCCCCTCCACTTGTAACTCTACTATGTAGTCGAAGCTTAGAACCATATGATCACTGGCCCCAAGGTGGCTTTCATGTGTGATGTCCTCAATGTCTGCGCTACTCAGGGTGAATACTAGGTCCAGTCTCGCTGGTTCGTCCTCCCTCTCTCTCTGGTATTGTCCCTTACATGTTGGTACATGAGATTTTCCAGTACCACCTCCATCATTTAGCCCTCCATGTTTCTTGGCCCCCATGTGGTTCTAAGTTCTCCCAATCGATTTCCTTATGGTTGAAGTCACCCATGATCAGTAGCTTCGCCCTGCTCGCATGAGCCCTTCTGGCCAATTCGGCCAGTGTGTCAACCATCGCTCTATTACTCTCATCATACTCTTGCCTTGGTCTCCTGCTGTTCTGTGGTGGGTTATACATCACTGCAATTATCACCTTTGGACCTCCGGACTGAAGTGTTCCTATTATACAATCTCCTGCTTCTCCTCTGTCCCCTCTCTCCAGCTCAACAAAATCCCATCTGTTTTTGATCAGCAGTGCCACTCCTCCACCCTTTCTGTTCCCTCTGTGTGTGTATGTGTGTGTGTGTATGTGTGTGTATGTGTGTGTGTGTGTGTGCTCATCTAGTTGTGGTTGCAGTTGCAGGGGATGAGTCACAGCTCCTGGCCCCGCTTCTTCACTGGGCGCTATTAGATCACTCTTCCTGCTCCATGAGCTTTATCATACCTCTTCTTAAAGCTATGTGTGTGTGTGTTTGTGTGGGTGGTTTTGGTAGGCAGGCAGGCAGGCAGGTAGGCAGGCAGGCAGAGAGGCAGGGAGGCAGGCAGGCAGGCAGGCAGGCAGGGAGGCAGGGAGGCAGGGAGGCAGGCAGGCAGGCAGGCAGGCAGGCAGGCAGGCAGGCAGGCAGGCAGGCAGGCAGGCAGGCAGGCAGGCAGGCAGGCAGGCAGGCAGGCAGGCAGGCGAGTGGGTGGGTGTGCTCATGTGTGTGCGTGGGCGTACATGCATGCATGGTAATTACAAGCAAAACATTAATATTTTTTCACTTGGTAAGTTAACTCAGGGCGAGCTGCTGCTGCTCACCAAGGTAGAAATGCACTAGCGAGAGAGGACATGAAGGTAAACACAGTGAAGGCGAAGGTAAACTAGGAGAGCAGAGATTTTACACCACCACAACAAAAATGTTTCCCCACACAGGAGCGACCACGTGCTCCGCCTCCCAACAGATAAACAAAGATTTTGCGCGCCAAAGACAAAAGAAAAGCGGCTTCCGCAGCTTCCATAACAATGGCGCCGCCCAACACACAGGCTCCAATTGCAGACAAAAAGCGGATGATAAAAATATGAAAAGAGAGGACTTAAATAACCTTATTACGAGTGTTTCACAATACTAGGAAGGTCCCTTTATTACAGCCACTCCACCCGCTAGCCCGCCCAGCCAGCCCTCCCACCCTGCTAGCCCGCCCAGCCAGCCCTCCCACCCGCTAGCCCGCCCAGCCAGCCTCCACCGCTGCCCGCCCAGCCAGCTTCACCCCCTAGCCCGCCATGACCTCCCATGGCTGCGCCTCCACCCGCTAGCCCGCCCATAGCCCTCCACCCGCTGCCCGCCAGCCAGCCCTCACCCTGGCTAAGCCCTGGCCCAGCCCTCCACCCTGCTGCCCGCCCAGCCAGCCCCCACCCCTTCAGCCCGCCCAGCCAGCACTCCCACCCGCTGCCCGCCCAGCCAGCTCTCCACCCTAGCCCGCCCAGCCAGCCTCCACTCTGCTAGCCCGCCCAGCCTCCACCTGCTAGCCGCCAGCCAGAACTCCACCCAGCTGCGCCCAGCCAGCACTCCACCCGTTAGCCCTGCATCAACAATCCACCGCTAGCCAAAACCAGCACTCCACCCTGCTAGCCCCGCCAGCCTCCACCTGCTGACCGACAGCCAGCATCCCACCCGCCAGCCCGCCCAGCCAGGCTTCAAACCCCGCTAGTTCCACTGCCACCAGCCCAGCAAGCCCTCCACCCTGCTGGCCGCCCAGCCAGCCTCCCACCCTGCTAGCCCTAGCCAGCCTCCCACCCTGCTAGCCCGCCCAGCCAGCCTCCACCCTGCTATTGCCAGCCAGCACTCCACCCTGCTAGCCTGCCCAGCAAGCCCTCACCCAGCTAGCCCGCCCATTGACCTCCACCCTTCCAGCCCAGAGCTCACCCTCCAGCCAGCCACCCTCCCACCCTGCTAGCCCCCAGCCGCCAGCCAGCCCTCCACCCGTAGCCCAATGCCCTCCACCAGCTAGCCCGCCCAGTACCTCCCACCCTGCTAGCCGCCCAGCCACCCTCACCCAGCTAGCCCGCCCAGACAGCCATCCCACCCTGCTAGCCCGCCCAGCCAGCCTCCCCACCCTGCTAGCCGCCCAGCCAGCACTCCACCCTGCTAGCCCGCCCAGCCAGAACTCCCACCCAGCTAGCCCGCCCAGTCAGCCTCCCACCCTGCTAGCCCGCCCAGCCAGCACTCCCACCCTGCTAGCCCGCCCAGCCAGCCCTCCCACCCTGCTAGCCCGCCCAGCCAGAACTCCCACCAGCTAGCCCGCCCAGCCAGCACTCCCACCCGTTAGCCCGCCCAGTCAACAATCCCACCCGCTAGCCCGCAAAACCAGCACTCCCACCTGCTAGCCCGCCCGTCCAGCACTCCCACCCTGCTAGACCAGACAGCCAGCATTCCACCCGCCAGCCCGCCCAGCCAGACTCAAACCCGCTAGTACTCCCACTTTGCCACTCGCCACAAGCACTCCACCCTCTAGCCCAGCCCGCACTCCCACCCTACTAGCCGACCAGCCAGCACTCCCACCCGCCAGCCGCCCAGAGGACTAGCCCGCTAGTGCTCCCACTTTGCCAGCCCGCCCAGCAAGCACTCCCACCCTGCTAGCCCGCCCATCCGCACCTCCACCCTACTAGCCCGACCAGCCAGCACTCCCACCCCGCTAGCCCGCCCAGCCAGCACTCCCACCCTGCTAGACCGCCAGCCAGCATCCCACCCCGTCAGCCCGCCCAGAGACTTCAAATCCGCTAGTACTCCCACTTTGCCAGCCCGCCCAGCAAGAACTCCCACACTGCTAGCCCGCCCAGCCAGCACTCCCACCCTGCTATCCGCCCAGCCAGTACTCCCACCCTGCTAGCCCACCCAGCCAGCCTCCCCCAGCCGCCCAGCCAGCACTCCTCCCTGCCAGCCAGATCAGCCAGCCCTCCCACCCCGTCAGCCCGCCCAGCCGGCTTCAAACTCCGCTACTACTCCCACTTTGCCAGCCCACCCAGCAAGCACTCCCACCCTGTTAGCTCGCCCAGCCAGCACTCCCACCCCGTCAGGCCCAGCCAGACTTCAAACCCGCTAGTACTCCCACTTTGCCAGCCGGCCCACCAGCACTCCCACCCTCTAGCCCGCCCAGCCAGCACTCCCACCGTTCTAGCCCGCCCAGCCAGCACTCCCACCCTACTAGCCCGACCAGCCAGCACTCCCACCCCGTTAGCCCGCCAAGCCAACAATCCCACCCGCTAGCCCGCCCAACCAGCACTCCCACCCTGCTAGCCCGCCCGGCCAGTACTCCCAACCTGCTAGACCGCCCCGCCAGCATTCCCACCCGCCAGCCCACCCAGCCAGGCTTCAAACCCGCAAGTACTCCACTTTGCCAGCCCGACCAAAGCACTCCCACCCTACTAGCCCGACCAGCCAGCACTCCCACCCTGCCAGCCAGCTCAGCCAGGCTTCAAACCTCACTAGCACTCCCACCCTACTAGCCCGACCAGCCAGCACTCCCACCCTGCCAGCCAGCCCAGCCAGGCTTCAAACCCCGCTAGTACTCCCACTCTGCCAGCCCACCCAGCAAGCACTCCCACCCTGTTAGCTCGCCCAGCCAGCACTCCCACCCCGTCAGCCCTGCCCAGCCAGGCTTCAAACTCCGCTAGTACTCCCACTTTGCCAGCCCACCCAGCAAGCACTCCCACCCTGTTAGCTCGCCCAGCCAGCACTCCCACCCTGCTAGCCTGCCCATCCAGCACTCCCACCCCGCCAGCCCGCCTAGCCAGCTCTCCCACCCAGCAAGTACTCCCGCTCTGCCAGCCCGCCCAGCAGCCCCACCACCTGCCCGCCCAGCCAGCCTCCACCCTGCCAGCCAGCCCAGCCAGGCTTCAAACCTCACTAGTACTCCCGCTCTGCCAGCCAGCCCAGCCAGCACTCCCACCCCGCTAGCCCGCCCAGCCAGCACTCCCACCCGCTAGCCCGCCCAGCCAGCACTCCCACCCTGCTAGACCGCCCAGCCAGCACTCCCACCCCGTCAGCCCGGCCAGCCAGGCTTCAAATCCCGCTAGTACTCCCACTTTGCCAGCCCGCCCAGCAAGCACTCTCCACCCCATGCTCATCCCATGCCCATCAAGCACTCCCACCCTGCTAAGCCCGCCCAGCCAATGTCTCCACCTCTCCACCCCACTAACCCGCCCACCCAGCACTCCACCCCGCTAATTAGTTTAATATCTTTATTATGCACCCCATACCCATGCTAGTACTCCCACTCTGCCAGCCCGCCCATCCAGCACTCTCACCACGCCAGACCGCTCATCAACCCCTCCCACTCCTCCCAGCTACCGCCACTCCTCTCACCTTAAATGCCGCCCAACTGCTACCCTTCCCACCCCGTTAACCCTCCCAGCCACCCTGCCAACCCACCTAGCAGCCCTTTCCCCCGCCCACCTACCCCTCCCTCTGATGCCAACAGCTACCCCTCCCACCCTGCCTGCCCGCTATACCATACCTCACACTACCTACACCCAAGCTACCAATGCCGCCCAGCCACCTCTCCCACCCTGATTGCCCATCCAGCCATTCCTCCCACACTAAATGCCACCCAGCCACCCCTCCCACCCGGCCGACACACGAAGCCACCCCTCCCACCCGGCCTACCCCCCCCAAGCCACCCGTTCCACCCCGCCTGCTCACCAAGCCACCTTCCCACCCTGCATGCCCAGCAAGCCACCCCTCCCACCCAATCTGACCGCCCGGCCACCCCTCCCATCCTGCCTGGCCGCCCAGCCACCCTGCCAGGTCACCCAGCCAAGCCGTACTTCTACCCATCCTTCATCCACACCTAACTTCTCTCACCCACCTACTTACCTATCCCTCCAAGGCTCTCTCCTCGGACATCCACAACACCCACCAAGCTATCCCTCCTACCCACTCACCCAATTAACCCACCCCTCCCACCTACGGACCACTCCCTCCCGCAACAACTCCCACCCACACCGCTTACCCCGGGGGGTTGTCCATGGGGACGAATTCCTGAAATATTCAGCAGCTGCTCCCCCCCTCAATGTCTTTAATGTTTCTTTCTCTATCTGTCTGTCTGTCTGTCTGTCTGTCTTCTCTCTCTCTCTCTCTCTCTCTCTCTCTCTCTCTCTCTCTCTCTCTCTCTTCTCTCTCTCTCTCTCTCTCTCTGTCTCTCTCACCTATTATTATTGCCATAATTTAAATTAAAACTATAGGAAGTTCCTAACAAATTTTAAATATTATTATAGCACTGAGGTGGCTGCCTTGTTGTGCAGATCATCCAATGTGTGGACGGTAGTAGCAAGTTTATACCGCATATCCATCCTGTAGAGTCGTAGACGGTAGTAGCAAGTTAAGAGAATTGTCCCCATACGACAGGAGTGGAGAATTTTTGTGTTCAGAGGAATACAGTATTAATTGACCATTGGTGGTCCTTTGGGGTACACATCTTGACATTGACGTCCTAAGAACCCCGGCAGCCGCACTCCGGTGTGTCCCTCCATGTGGCTGGGCTCTAATATAGCGGTTACTAATTAACAGATTAGATTAGATTTTGCCACCGAAGTGGCTAGTTTATTGTGCACCTCATATCCATCCTGTGGACGGTAGCGCAAGAGTATATGGATACACAAAAGGCCTAGGAGCTAGGCCCCAAAAGGGTTAACAGGTGTACATATGGATTCATATCTACAGTTCACTTATCTGTTACAAGCAAATTTAGGGAATTTACTTAGTATATCTGGTATCTTATTTTCATTAATAAGATATCTATCTCTATATTCCTCAATAAGTGGACAATTAAGTACATAGTGTTCAAGACAGTGACCATATGCCTGATCACATAATTTGAATTTAGTTTGATCATCATCTGTGTGTAGCCAAGCCTAAGCCTGGCCACTACAACATCAGTCAGTCTGTTCACATTGCAAGTTGCTCCATAAACATACTTATCTATGTTCATGTTATCATAGTGGGTTATAGATCTACTCAGGCTTCTAACTGCATTCCTATAACAATAATTTTCATTATTTATTTTTCTCCTAATATTATTCCTAATGCTAGACACAGATATACCAAAGTTATATTCTACATTCTCCTTCTGGGTGCTCTTCTTGGCTAACATATAAACTTTATCATGAAGGAGTAATCCAATGTGTGATGGAATCCATAGGAATTGTACATTAATTCCTTTGTCCCGGATTTTTGCGTATCTATACCTGGCTTCTCCAATGAGCATGTTGTTGGAGTCATTATATGAGTCAAGAGCCTTCAATGATGACATATAATCAGTAATGATGACAGAGTCAAGCTCAGTGTCATAAGTTAGCTTTACTGCCATTAGGATTGCAAACAATTCAGTTTGCAGTGTAGACGCCCAGTTGATAATTCTTATGCCTAGTTCAACAAATTTATTATCGTTCTTAACTAGGGAGGTGGCAACAAGAGCAGATGCAGCCCTGCCACAACCTCTCCTGATATATATATATATATATATATATATATATATATATATTATATATATATATATATATATATATATATATATATATATGTGTGTGTGTGTGTGTGTGTATGTGTGTGTGTGTGTGTGTATGTGTGTGTGTGTGTACTCACCTAATTGTGGTTGCAGGGGTCGAGACTCAGCTCCTGGCCCCGCCTCTGCACTGTCCGCTCTGGGTCTCTGCTCTCCCTGCTCCATGAGCTTTATCATACCTTGTCTTAAAACTGTGTATGGTTCCGCCTCCACTATATCGTTCGCTAAACTATTCCACTTCCTAACTACTCTATGGCTGAAGAATTGCTTCCTAACATCCCTCTGACTCATCTGAGTCTTCAGCTTCCAGTTGTGTCCCCTTGTTTCTGTGTTTCCTCTCTGGAACATCCTGTCACTATCTACCTTGTCGATTCCCCGCAGTATTTTATATGTCGTTATCATGTCTCCTCTAACCCTTCTGTCCTCCAGTGTTGTTAGTCCTATTTCCCTCAACCTTTCTTCATAGGGCAGTC